>JAFHBV010000241.1:0-55441 GCA_019022785.1 Pseudomonodictys pantanalensis
GTCGCGGGCCTTTCGTTTTGTGGTGTTCGAGCCAAGGGAGTAGCTGCGTAGCCGTCCATCGATGTTATGATCCTCCCGGAGCCGTGATGATGACTATAGCTGTCGAAAGCGCCGCCGCCTTCGAATCCGTATTCGATCCATTCGTAGTCCCTGAAGTTCCGTTCGCCGTAGGTCGCGTAGTATCCGCCGGTTTCGAGCCGTGGACCTCCCAACCCTTTTGCCCTCTTGATATCGCCATGTCCCGCGATCCAATTATCCGTAAGCCCGCAAACTCGTGGAGCAGATGGAAGCTGGTGAATTCAACCCAACGTCAGCCTCAAAACCAACGGGTACCTCGGCACACTATATACCCTCGCCGCCATCAGCAGCTTCGTGCGACTCCCATCATCTCCCACCAAGCACAAGTCCGCCGCCTGCCCGTCTCGGCGACCATACCGTCCGCAAACCATTTTCCTAATTTTGCCTCGCAGCACTCGCAGCACGCCTCCGCAAGCGAGCAATCGCCGGCACCCGCTAAGCAACCCCGGATCTGCAGAATCTCCCAATCGGGAAGCGTCGTGCGAGATGCGCGTATGGTGACTGCGCTCGCGCGGACCCATCTACGCAGATTTTGGTGCTCCAGTAAAGTTTTTTCCCGCCCGAACGCAGCGTTTGCCGTAAGCTGGTCAAGATGTTTGCGCTGACCGTCTCACGCTTGCTGAGTTGGTGGCCTAAGTGGCAGCCTGGCACGCTAGCAAGCATGTGAGTACGAGGGAAAGCAGGATTTGGTACTGGGGACGCGAGGACGGTGGGTACGGGGCGTAATTGATGTACACCGGTACATGTTAGATGGGCTAGGTAGTGTTGCTTTCGCATGAAGTGCGAGACGGATACGCTGCGGAGAGTGGGAGTACGAGGAAAGTGCTTTATGGGGTTAGTTTTGCGAGGTTACATACGCACATTGTAGATACCACTCTTGGCAGTATGTCCGCAGAATGAGAACCCATATTGTGTAGTTTGCATGCTGGTGCGACGTCCCGGTTGTTTGATGATCTTGCACTAGCGGAGTATTCCAGATATGACTGTGGGCCTGGGAGTATTATTTGGGGCTGTTAGTACTGTGGAGCTTGATCGAGTTGCGTTTGGTCAGGGAGTCGTATCGTTGATGATGATGCCATCTGCTGACGGGGTCAGCATCTGTAAGACCATGGAGAATGCGTACATACAAACGTTGGCTGGGATTTCCGAAAAACTAATCATGCGTGTACATTTCTAGTGTGCTTTGCCAGCCCCCGATATGTGCATTAGTTGGTCAGATAGCATTCGAAGCATAGTATTTAGATAGTTATGATGTGTTAAAGATAAGGCATACCGAGAGGGACAAAGGAAATTCAATTTGCTGACCTGCCTCCACCTCAATTTCTTTTTGGAATATGTGTAACAAGTATATTCTACAGCGTGTAAATGAATGATAGAGGAAAAGGATCCCATTCTATGAGATACGGGATCAGAAAGTTTCCAGTCTAGTTCGTGTATTTTCCGTAGGATCGAGGTGCTTCGGTGTTGCGTGGCTCGCGAGCTGACTGGCTACCCCGAAGAATTTCGAAGTAGGTTTAACCAACCGCGATGGCAGGTTGTCTCTCTGGATCCGGGTCATTGGGAGACCAGGTATCGGGCGCAGACATCGGAGAAGGACTAGGTGCCTCCTCGGGAGTAGGCACCGGCTTCGGGCCCGGCGTTTGCTTCGACTCCTCTTGTGGTTCAGGGATCTGCAGTGGAGTAGGAAGTGGCGCGGAATCGGGTGTCTGCGTAGGGTTGGGCGATGACACTGTGGGACGTTCTTCTATCGTTTTCTCTGCCGCTTGCCGTGGAGGCTCCGTTTGTTCCTGCTCCCTCGGGGAATCCACCGCAACAGGAACGGTGTCAGGTTGAGGCAGTGGATCGTAGTATGTGTACCTTCGATCTCCTTTACCAGGACCCAGGCCAGGCGCTGACCACGTCGAAACGCCGGTACTGCGGTCGTAGGTGTCAAAGGACGATGCGAGACGCTTGCCGCCACCACCGGGTAGATCAACCACAAAGGAAGGCATCATAAAGCCCGAGAAGGTGCCCCGTATGTGCTTGTCCAGATCGAGTATAGTTTGGAGAGGTGTTCTGAGTTCCTCAACGCCCTTAACGAGGTCGCAGAGGTACACATAGTACTGATTTCAAGTTAGTAGACGTTCAATCGGGTGCAATCTGGAAAGACAGGAGTCTCAATTGGCTGGGGACTCTTCGCCTACCGGTTCGATGTTTATGTCGGACAGAGACTTGATCAGGGCATACATTGTATGTACATCGTCATTTACGCCTTTGAGAAGCACTGTCTGGTTACGTACGATGACACCTGTACGCCAAGTCATTAGAGTAAGCCAGCGCACATACTTGGAGAGCCTACCCTGTTCGAAGAGACGCTGCGCCGCTTTCTTCGTGATCCAAGATATCTCATTTGGATGGTCGAAATGAGTATGAAGACATACTTGCTTCCCCATTTTGCGCCCGCTCTTCGATACATTAATCAATGCATTTGCCCATCCGTCTTGTTCGTCGATAATGCGTCCAGGCGCTACTGCCAACCCTTTGGACGCAAAGCGTATTCGGCGGATATGGTCAAAACTTAGGAGGCGTTCACCTATCTCTTGTATGTGCTGTGGCTGAAGATAATACGTGTCTCCACCGGAGACAACTATGTCTAAAATGAGTCAGCGATGAAATAGTCAAAAGGTGGAGACGACAAATAGCCAATGACCACGAACCTTGTAGATCTGTGTGTTGTTCAATATAATTCAGAACAATTTCCCAACGCGCCCTCGAGGGCTTCTGAGGCTTCTTTTGGAGAAGATCTGTCGGTGGACCTACAGACCAGGCCCTCGTACAAAATCGACAGTAGACTGGGCAGATAGAAGTCGTTAGAAACAACGCTCTGCCTGGATATCGGTGCACCAGTCCCGGTACAGGGGAGTCTTCCTGCTCATTCAACGAATCCACCGCTAACGCCTTGTGGTCAGGAAGGAAGCCACTCTTTAATGGAATGAACTGCTTTCGAATAGGATCATCCAGCGGGCTGTTCCAGTCCATACGACTCAGCATGTACGGCGTGATCCCGACTTTCATTGGAGCAATCTTCAAGGCAGCCATACAGTCTTCGATGAATTGATCCTTGGTCTTGATGTGTCGAAGGAGAGGATTCCGAGTTGGTGCTAGGGTGACTGGCAGAGCCTGTGAAAGGAATCTGTACAACTTGGCATCTGTGTTCACAAGTTTGCCGAGCTGTTGCGTACGCAGATTAGCCTTCATTCACCAGCTCGCAGTAATGAATGTCTGAACTTACCTGAAATCTGTAGCTGATGAATTCGGCAGACGAGACATCCCGCCAAGGGGCAATGGTGTTCCAAAATCGGTCTTGTTCTCCCTCGGTCGAGTAGGCTCTGTGATGTTTCGTCCTTGCTGTGAAGAGCATGCACGACCTTGTTAGAGCGCCAGTACCTCTTTTGAAGAAACCCCAGGAGGCGGCCATCCTTGCGAAAAGGGAGAATCTGAGTATCTCCCCTCACGCGCTATCAGTAGCAAGTCGATATGACACGTTCCTTTGCGCAGAATTGCATCAACGAGCGTTGAAGACAGAAACGAGTGGGGTATACGGCCTATTACGAATATGAACATCGAATGACACAAGAAGAGAACCACCTGTGCTCCTTGAAAGAGCGGTATCGGTCGCCCCGCTCAGGGATAGGAGCTGCTCCTCAACGTGCCACCGATACTGCGATATCATGTAGCTGTTGCTGTCGGGTACCAGCCTGTGTCAATTATTCTCAAGTTGCAGCCACGGGTGCATGGGGCTTGCAAGTGAATGTCTAAGAATCATCACATGCTAGTCTTGAGACGGAGAAGATGTACAGGGTGCATATGTGGCCCACATTGGCCGTGGTAACGCGAATCCGACAGCCCGGGTCAAAATAAAAAATTCATCGACAAAAGCCTATAGTGCTACGTCGACGCATATCGCGGTCGGAGTACCTTGGGGTTTGAGTATGCATGACATAAAGCTAAGGCCATGGTCCCCTACGCGAGTGTCGCGGACTGAGGATTTGTGGCAAGCGGTGGACATGACGAAGAAATGACAACGCGGAGAAAGGGGCCACAGATAGACGTATACCCAGTAAAAGACCCGACCCGACCGAATGGACGGGTATTGCCGTAAACTAGCATCCTTTCGCGGCGGCTGGCTGATCTTTGGTGTTGTAGGGTGCAACACCGGGCATGCGTCTTGTGAAACTCGAAAATGGCACAAAAGTACCCGATGCACAGGAAAGCAATGCCTTGGTGTTACACGTGACGGCGCGGATGTCCGATCGGATACGTGAAGCAACGTAAAGTACATGTGTTCCAAGTTGATTTGTTCGAAAACAAGAGTCATGGAGCGCCCTCTCCAGCGAGGTATAGGAAAAATCTGGGAAGCTCAACATTACGCAAGTAGTAGTACTGGAAGGTTGTGGTGAGGCACCCAGGCTCCACCCAAGTTGTGCTAATGGCTAATGGGATTTGTGCTAGCCAATCTAGGCCTAGACCGTAAATGATCTCATCCCCACCTGCAGCGAAAGCGTGGGAGAGCTCCGCGCACGCAACGACCTCAAAACATCACGAGAGGCCGGAACACATACACCACAACCGCCCCACCCCTTGTACCCAACCATGGCCGACTCGGCTGCTGCGACGGGCTCCACACCCACGGAATCCCCTGCCCAAAAGCAAGCCCGGCTTCGACGAGAAAGACGAGCAGCGAAGATCGCCGACGGTGGTGCTTCCAGACTCCAGAAAATTAGCGCCGTTCAAGGAGGAACACACAGAGACTTCGAAAAGGACGTGCCGGGTGAGTCTCTACCTGCTTTCCCCGTTGAGGGAATGCTCGAACACCACATATCCGCCCCTCTCCACCGCATACGCTAACAAGGTACAGTCAAGCCTTCGCCAACAATTTCTCCGCAGCCTCCTACAGCTGGGATAGCAACACCAGATCCGGACGAGGTGGACATCTCGTCCCATCACTATACGCCAGCTTCACAGCCACGGCTGCCCTCGCCCTTCGCCTTCGATGGCAACTCGACGCCCGCCTTCGGCCCTGGCACCCAGACGCCGGACATGTCGCAAGACCCCATGATGCAGATGCTGCAGCAAATGATGGGCGGGGCAGCGGGTGGCATGCCCGGCGGCCCAGGACAGCCGGGTGCTCCACCAGGCGACCTCCCTCCCGCTTTCGCGAATCTCATGTCGGCCATGCAGGGTGGTGGTGCCGCACCAGAGCCGTCTCCGGAGCAGTCCTCTGCTTGGCTCTGGCGATTGGTTCACTCAATCTGCTCCCTCGCACTCGCCATATACATTGTGCTGCAGACGCCATTCACAGGGTCCAAGGCAGCTCGCATACGTCCAGCGGACGATGACTGGACAGTAGACAGCAACCCCGCCGACACCTTCGCCCACTTCTTCTATCTCTTCGCCACGTTCGAGGTTGTCCTCCAAACATCCCGGTACTTCATCGAGAAGGGACAGTTGCAAGGGAGCGGCATGCTGAGCACCATTGGCGGATTGCTGCCGGAACCGTATGCCGGCTATGTCAGGATGGTGGGGCGGTACAGCACGATTTATACTACTGTGGTGAGCGATGCAATGGTGCTAGTCTTTGTGCTCGGTGCGGCATGCTGGTGGAGAGGTGCAGCGGTTGCGTGAATGCGCAGTTGGCCGTTTTAGCCTGAGTAATATAATAGTATGCCCTTCCCCGAGTCAAAGTAACAAGGAACCAAGCAAAAATACCCGGGTACGACGTGCCCCTGGGCCACGAGAAAAGTGAGGCATGACATATCCATGCCAGTTTAGCGTCACTGGCGCTGAACCCCGTCGAATCAGTATGGGTTCCGGTTTTGAGGATGGTTCAACGGGGACAGGCCCCAGGAGTGACATTGAGAGCAATGTGTTTGAGAGTAACCAAGCGACTACGGCCTGTGTTCTCCATCCTACGAGTCGCATGCGCCCTGCTGGTACCCGAGACGTGCATCTTAGATTTTCGGACGCAAAGACCAGCGAATTAGCAAGGAGAATATCCGCCCGACATCGGCGTGCAACCACGGGCTTGCAACTTCCACGAATTCACGCTGCTTTAACAATTCCCTTGACCACATTCCTTTTAGCCCTCTGGGTCTCAAGGACGGGTCGGAAACATATCGACAGCATGCTCGGTTGTGTAAGCGTGACGGGTACACATGGGGAATACACATCCATAACAGCATACCTACACATATCTCTTTGACGAGTAACCCCATTGCAAGTCTTTCTAGACGAGCGACATTCATAGAACAGCTCTCAGAATAACCATTCGTGTCCGTAACGACTGGTCTCTCTCCCCGCTTACACACGTCCTACTCATATACACAATATCATACACTCTTCCTCCGTCCTCTCATCTACGACGCGCCCGCCATCTCCCCCCTCGCTAACCTAAGCAATTCCTGCTCCCTCCTCTCCGCCAACAACTTCTCCCTAACATCCACCCTATCAATCTCACTCCTAACTCTCAAATCCCTCAATTCCTCAATCTCCTCGAGCTCTTCAGGACTCGGCTTCACGAGCTGCACGCCCTCCAAGCTCTGCACCAGCTCGTCCATGATCTGGCCTTCATCTTTCATCTTCATGTCTATCGTGATGCTCGGCGTGGCTGTCGTGGGTGTTTGCGTGTTACGTGCGTTGGGGGTGCCGGAAGGCGGAGCATCGAGGGTCGTAGGGGGAGGCTGGGTGGAAGTTTTCGCGGAGGTGTATACGTGCAGGAGCGAAGTGCCGTTTGGGTCGCTGTGGCGGGTTACTTCGATGGGGATCGAGGGGTTGCGGTATTTTATTCGGGGCAGCATGTTGCGCCAGAATTTCCTGCAGGACGGTGCATTAGTTCTTGAGCCTCAAAGCAATTGCGCGATGTTCTAGAGACTAGTGACGAAGATAGTTTATTGTGGCAAGCTGGCCGAATTGTAAAGAGGTTGGCAGCATACCTCGGTCCTCGATGTCCGCCGTTGATCTTTCTGTTAAACTCCATGCTGATCTTCGTCACTTCCTTGGGCAGTATGAGGGCGCCTGGTCCGACCCGTATCCATAGGAGCTACAGCAGGTATCCGTCAGTATGCCGTTAATGTCGTAGAGGTCGCGCTGAGGTCGTTTGGAGGGGACTTGGAGGGTAGCGGAGGTCCGATGGAACGAGTTGAGGGGGCATTGTACCTTCTACAGTTTGTTAGCGACGACTCGAAGGATTACTGCAGATAGCGGTCTTGAAACTTACTTCGCGCAGCTTGCGCGTTCGTGCTATTATGTTCACCATGATGCGTGTGGTCGGATTGTAAGTTGGGCTCCGCATCTTCAAGGTCGCGAGATTTTTGGCGAGGGTCTGAGACCCGACGCGTCTGATTGGCTAGATTGCGGAGTGCTGGAGCGGTCAAAGCATCACTCGCTGAGTTCACACCGGCAAAGATTCTTAGTTTCATGACGAAATCGAATTATATAGAAAGCAGACCTCTAGCTATAGACGCAAACCCCCAGAGTGCCCTTTGATTTTCCAACCCACAATATCCCATCGCAGTCAGAGGCCGTGATTCTCGCCAGAACTACCCAATTACAAGCTGTTATATGAGAAGAAATCCAACCATGAAATTGTCATCATCGGCGAACCGTGCACAGTACCGTTCAGCTCGGCATATATTTCCCCTGTAGAATTCTACTGCGCAGGTGCGCGACCTTGCGGTGCTGTTGGTTGAGGACCCACGCGACGGCTCCTATATACTCGTTAGCTCGGCACAGAATACCACAATGAGATATGCTTACATGAATGACCTGCTGATGAAAGAGATCAAGATCATGGGTAGCCACGAAGGCATCTTGGAGAAAGCCCAGAAGACATAGCCGACCGGGATAGCGAGGTTGTACTGCTGGATGGGTCCGCTGAATGGATGCCAGACGCCCTCATAAGGCTCCTGCTTCTCATACTCGCCATCGAGCACAAGCTTCTTGA
This sequence comes from Pseudomonodictys pantanalensis, assembly GCA_019022785.1. Taxonomy (NCBI): domain Eukaryota; kingdom Fungi; phylum Ascomycota; class Dothideomycetes; order Pleosporales; family Parabambusicolaceae; genus Pseudomonodictys; species Pseudomonodictys pantanalensis. The sequence goes on from JAFHBV010000241.1 coordinate 8,060, forward strand.
ACGTCTCTACCGTGGTCGAGGTGCGGTTCAAGGGGATATACCGGACGGTGGGAGAGGGAGCAGACTGGTCGGCGAGGGGTTTGGGGATTTGCATGTAGTAAAGCGAAGGTGGGCCCACGGACCATGAGTTGCAGAGGATGGGCTGCTCGTCGCAGTCCACGACGGCGAACTTCGGTGCGTTGGGCTTAGCGGCGAGGAGAGGCAGGGAGGTCTGCAAGCAGATGAGTTAGCATCCAGTCGCAAGCATAGCAGAATATGGATCTTCTTACGTTCCAAGCCTTGGTCGTGTTACCGCAGAAGCCAAAGCAACTCACGTTGCCCCCGTTGATATAGACCAGCCAGTCTTGCGTCGTGGGCGCGCTGGCTGTGGGGTCTACCGTCAACACATCCTTCCAGTTCTCCAGAGTGAGCTCGTGCTGGATTGTCTCTGCCGCCTTTGCAGCTCCGGCATCCAGCGGCGAGGGCGCAGCGGGGACAGCTGATGATACGGCGGAGGCAGCCTTCCCTAACCAGCCCTTAATTCTGTCGCCGAGCGGCACTTGCTCCTCTGCGAGCGAAAGCGCAGGGAGTGCGAAAAGGAGCGCGGTGGAGAAGCGCATATTGAAGCTGTGCGGAAAAAGGTGGTGGTGGTAGTGGAGCGAAGAGAAAGGAAGGTATCGCTGCCTTGGATGATATGATGTGCGACTTGGGGTTGGCCAGGGTCTCGTTCGCGCAAACAATTTGTGGAGACGTTCGGTGGGGGTCCGGATTTAGGAAAGAGCGGCGCCGATCAGAGCACTCCGAGCGCGTGAATAAAACGCGTTCGGTTCAAATGTGAATGGCAAAGGCGAAGAGAAAGGAACAAGCGACGGCTGACGCGAGATGGGATGAAGGCAACAACGCGATGGATGAACGACCTGTTTAGTTAACGCCGTTGTTTATCTTGGCAAGCCCCAGGTTGTTTTGTTCCGCGAAATTTGGGCCCAAGCTCCAGCCCTGTTCACTATGAAACCCCTTTTCAACGCCGATTGGCTGCGCACCGGTCCTGAGGCAGTTCCGTTACAAACAGCTCCTCATCGACATTCTTTTGCTTCTTTTATTTCTTGCGCTCTTCTGCCTCTGCCCTTCCTTGCCCTTCCTTCTTCCTCTCTCCTTTCAACTGACGCGATCAGCAGCTGTAGACTCACCAATTGAGTACCAAACTTCGTTCAGCAAAGTCTAAGATGCGTTTGAATAGCTTCGCGACGCTTTTTGCTGCATCAAACACAATACTCGGCGTTTCGGCAGGTCCATTGGCGGCCAAGAGGCAAGGTGAGCTTGGTTCTGAGATATCCCCTGAGCAATTGGGTACTGATACTGCATTCAGATGCAAGTAGCTCCATCACAGCAACCAGTTCTTCCTCGCAGGCCGAATCAACAAGTTCATCCGGATCCGAGAAGCCCACGGCTGCTCTGGCCGTCAAGACGATGACGGACGGTTCACTGTCGACCTTTCTAGTTGCTCCGCCAGGAAGTGATGCAACACCCACCGGGGGTGCTTCCGAAACTGCCACCGCTACCTCGACGAATACATATACCTTTTCGAGAACGGGACAACCCATCCCAGTCAGCACCGAATTCCCGGTCTGCCGCTCCGATGACCAGAAGTTCTTCTGTTTGCCTGCAAATATGTCCTCTCTATACGTGGGAAAGACGTATTTCGCTACATGGAATTCGGAGAAGTTCGACCCAAATGCTACAGTCGAGGTCAAGATCCAATGGTCTAACGACTCTAACATCGAGGCATGGAGTTCGGAGAAGACGGAGAATAAATGGGGTTATGTAGCAGTAAACATGGAGAAGGACTGGCTGCAAGGCAAGTAGTGTGATGAGCAACATACTTGGCATCCATACTGATTAGTGAATCCAGGCTATTCCATGTACAATTTGACCTTCCGTGCGTCTGTAGACGGAACATTTTTCGACGGTCCAGAAATCACCCTTCAGAATGAACCACCTCGCCACTATCCGCCACCACCCCAGAACTCGATCAATAAGGAAGGACTGGTCATTGGCCTCCCTGTTGGACTTGGCTTCGTCCTGCTCGTAGTCATCGGTCTCTTCCTTGGCATGCGTTCGCAACGCATCATCGGTCTTGGGAATGTCATGGGACGTCGCGGAAAGGGGTACGGTACAGGGAAAAGTAAGAGGCAACGGTTAGGCTTGGGCAAAAAGGGCGCTATCAGGCTTGAAGAGAGGGAAATGCGACCACAGTATAGCGATACAAGGGGACATGGCAGGGGAGACAGCCTGGGGAGCCTTGTCAGCGACGATGAGATCCGCCCAGCACCAGGAACAAATCACTTCCGAGACGAGATGCAAAGGCAGCGCACTGGTCGTTGAAATTGAGCGTAGTATCATTAGGATTCAGATGGAAAATCCTGAGTACTGCAGATGGACAAGATAGCATATGCGGGACGAAAGAGTAACGGGCATGTGACCATGTACAGTGTACAAATGTAGCAATGAGTGTATCATAAATGCATTTGGCGGGCTTGGTTACACACTCAACTAATGTCGAGGCACCTGTCACTTTGAATCGCACTAGCGCCGATGGCTGCACCGTTCAATACCTCATCAAGCCTACGTCCTCATCATCAGCCTCCACCTCCATCTAAATTTCTTTTTCGCACAAAGTCTTCGGTTCGCGCCTAGCTTCTCGTCGGCTCCACTATACGACGCCGTGCAACATTGACCAGCATGTTCCTGCGCTGTATCTTTCCGGATCGTGGCACAAGCTCCATTCACTCTTGTCGCCCATCGAAAGAAAGGGGCCAACCAGAAGGATATCACCAACTTCGCATGCATACGTGAATTTATCGCTTCGCAGATCTGTCGGGATGGCCGTCAAGTTGGTACCGGTCCTCCCTGAGTCGTCCGGACTTGACCAACTTCTATTCGGTTTCGAAAGATGTCTGTCGGGTTGCTTTGCCGCATTTATATGAAACTGTGGAACTATCCTGTAATCTGGAGAGGGACAGTCACCAATACTTACGGCCCTTCACATATCCGATGCTGGTCTCGAAGCGACATGCAGGCATGGTACGATCACGCTTTGTGAGTTCCACCTAGACAGCTTTGGGTATCCGACACCGCTTCGTGGCCATGAGTTGTATAATTCCGCAACAGTAGCGGAACATCTAGCGTCGCCGAGGTTGCTACCTTGGCTAACAGCTGTGGGAACAAGGCATCAACGATTCCGAAGCTGCCCACAGGGATATTTGACTGCAGCAACTAGAAAACGGCAATGTGGATACGCTCATGACTGTCCTGTTTTTACATCATTTATCAAATCTATGCCGTCTACAGATGACGATAACGCCATACCCGCGGAATTCGTACTTGCCTTGGATCTTCAAATTCCTGCCAAGCAAGCGTCCGGGTCCATTTCAGTTCCTCGCAGACCTTATGTTGTGCGGCCATTGCGATAGCTCCCTTACCCGCTTCTGTCTCCCTGCATCCAACTTCGGAAATGTATTGCGTGTTCGAAATTGCATCGGCTACATGGGCAGAGTCCAATCTCGTCTCGAAGACTGGGTGCGCAACCAGCCAACTTGGTATGAGACCGAAGGGGGAAGTAGCACGAAGAAAATCAAGATTGCGGCCGCTCAGTTGGAACTCCTTGAGCTTCGCGCAAGCTGTATCGATGACTTTAAGCTTCCGGATTGGCTTCGCGTCTACTCGCCACAGACCTTGAGAACTTTTATCTACGAACTCGATGCATTCTCCAAGACAGGTAGATCGCGTGGACCGCACAACTGTGTAACCATGCTCGAGCCTCATCCGTCTACGCTCCATGAACTATTTTTGACGCGAAGATCAGACGGCGCCAGATTCACCGATGTTTTGACATGGCTGGTGCTAAGGGTCTTACCCATGCCTTTGACTCGCTTCACGTCTTTGAAGCGACTGCGCGTGTCCGCGGGCCTTCTCTTGGGCATTTTGACCTTCTATCGGGGAGCACTATGGCTTGCTACCCCAGTTCTAGAAGAAATCTCTCTCGTCTTTCCGAATAAATATGTCGATTTTATTGTACACCTTTATCTTCCGAACTACTACCAACAGGATTGGAGTATGGTATGTGAAAAACTGACTCCTGCTATCAATGCGTTTAGAGTGCACGAGACGAGAGCATATCCCACACTAGCCAAATTTACACTAGAGAGCTCTATTCACCTGTGGTCGGAGAGGCACGCCCACACGACTATCGACAGTCTCCAGTGGCTGCAGAGTGCAGTCATCGAATGTACCGTCAAGGTGATCACACCAAGCGGTACCCATACCGACCCCGAGTACGCGCCTCCACAAAGAGGATGGAGCTGGGACGGACAGAAACAATTCGACAGGTGTATGTTCAATGAGGACCTGAGTCTGGTCTTGACTGATGTCGATAATATCACCGACGACGAAATTGTTGCACAGTTCAAACGACTTCACACAGGAGATTGAGGTTGCGAAGAAGGCGTAACACGACTTTAGATGGTTTGCGCTCCGCAGGTCCGGCGTAGGCTTCCTCGATCACCCGAAGCATAGGTTGAGGGATAAATCTGCAATTCTGGATTTCGTATATTGACTGTGCAACATCGTAGCCTGGCCCAGCGTGCAATACTCCGCCTCCCGCTTGTCGATAATTTCCACATACATGAAGAGACAGGCTGGCGAGCAGACGGCGCTCCTTGGCAGCGATTATCAGAAGCTGAGTCTTCTTACTTCAACTCCCTACTGCCACAAGCTGCAGTTCATAACCAGTGCCTGTCGGAGCTCAGACTGCACAGCTTGTATAGCTCGGCCAATTTCAGTCGCCATGGAACATAAACCGGCCATGCAATGGTAAAGGTACGCATGCATTTCCTTGCATATACGCGGATAGCTAATCTTCATAAAGTCGAAAGTCGATGTCTCGCCTCATCACGGCCATCGCCCGTCCGTCGTACTCCTAGAGCCATATTCGTTCAGCAAATAAGCATCCTCCTTCCAAGCCAATCCCTCTTCACCTTACACCCACCACCACCCGACGACTCCCAAAACTGATAGCCAATATCCTTACAAGCATCCGAGCAATAAAACTTGGATCCCTTGCCATTTTTGTTCGGGCTCTTGATGCGGTACGGCGGCTCGCATTTCTCGCTGTCTGGCAGACAGTAGTTCTTCGAGCACTTATGGACGGAATACTGCAATCACCAGTCTCGTCAGCAACCTTCATCCACGCACATTCAAACCGCGTCGAAAGCAAGAAGAGGAAGGAAGGCCTACCTCAGTAAAACCCACGGCTTCGAAGACGCATATCGTATCGCCTTCCTTCCCCGAACACGCATTTGTTTGTCCCGTCGTCACGCTCTCTGCTACGCTGAAGCCTGCGTTGATCCATTCGTTGCCCACACCGATTTCGGCGCCAATTTCGAAGGTCTGGGAGCTTTCGCTGCCGACCTGGCACTCGTTGTCGGGCTCGCAGGAGAGCGTGGTCTGTCGCGTTGTCTGCTGTCAGTGTCACTTATTGAGGGAATGGAGGAGGAGACTCACGGTCACTTGGACATGCTTGTGGGTGTCGTAAGGCAAGCCATCTTCGTAAATTTCCACCCAGGTGTAGGTTGCACAGACATCGCGTTTCTGCACTTCAGTGAGGGCGACCGAGAGTTCGGATGAGGGAGGGATGATGGACGATTGTGCGATTGCACAGAGAGCTAGAAAAAGAGGAATGCTCTGGAGGTTCAAACGCTGCGTCATAGTGATTGCTGGATGACCAGTACGGGAAACGGGTGTCACCTGGAGCGATGGCAGCATTCGAATCACCGAAGTCATTCCATCTATATACTACCGGCCTCCATCCACCCTTCCGTCAAACGCTCCACCCGTCTGCCTTGCCAACCCTCAAAAATGCGAAGAATCCGATACTACCACGAGCATGCCAGGAACATCCGATCTCGCGATCTACAAATAGTGGTACAAGGTCTCATTCAACGGCGCCTGATAGGGTCTCGGATTGATCGACGGTGATGAAAGGCCTTTGTGGTAGCTGAGTGGTGTTTCAAAATACGAAAGGTCGATGGGGTCCAAGCCACGGTCCTGTGAAGCGATGAGTTGGGGGCTGAGCCTCGCGATGGTGGATGAGGCTATAAATATAAGTTGGAACTTGGCGATGTACAAACCAAGGTACTCTACGGCCTTGAGGTTCGTATTTTCGGCTTTCTGTTTTGGGAATTGCGTCGGTGGCGGTTGACAACGTCTTGGAAAGCGAGGGGGCGGGGTACTCGTGTGGGCGCTTCGGCTCGAGGTCTTCTTGTCGATATGTACTCGTTTACGTGCCATCTTTTGATGACTTAGTATCGTATATGGTGATTGTTGGATCTTGTTTCTTCTCCTGCAATCGCATCAACGATGTCTTGCCAAGCACCCTCGATCTTGGTGACGAGAAGGCGCGAATGGAGATGAAGAGGCTGCAATTGCAATTCTGGGCAAGTATTGCGCCATCAAACAATGCACATATACACGTGCAGTGGCTCCAGAAAATACGTAGAGCTCTATGTATACCATTCATAGACCACGGCAAAACTCACGATGGCCACAACAATCCACCTCATCAGACACGCCGAATCCGCCCACAACGTCTCAAAGGACTTCAACCATCGCGACCCACCTTTGACCTTACTTGGCCAAACCCAAGCCGCTCAGCTAATCCGAACATTCCCCCGCCCTGAGCGTATCGCTCTAATCATCACATCCCCGCTCCGTCGCGCCATCCAAACCTCCCTTGCAGCATTTCCAAACGTCCTCTCCAATCGCTATTACGACTCCGGCTCTGGTCAGGGTATTGACTCCGGTCTCGAACTCGTCTTAGACGCTGATCTTCAGGAATGCAGTGCGCTACCTTGCGATACTGGGTCTGAGCTTAGCACTTTGGCCAGTGAGTTCGTGGGTTTGGATCTGGAGGGGTTGGGGGAGAAGTGGTACGAGAAAGTGGGAGAGTACGCTGGGAATGATGAGAGCGTGAAGAAGAGGGCGCAGAAGATGAGGGGGAAGCTGGCGAAGTTGAGTGAGGAATTGCAGGGGAAAGAGAGGAGAGATGTTGTCGTTGTGACGCATGGGGTTTTTATGAAGCATTTGTCAGGAGAGGAGGGGATCGATGTGCCGAAGGCTGGGTGTAAGAGCTTTGTTATTGAGAAGGTCAATGAACAGGTGACATTAAGCCCTGTCCAGCCGCTGGAGGTTCCCAAAGAAAACAATGACTGAGTGCTTCCCGCGGGAAGAGACCCTCGGATGTGTACTACTAACCCTGAATACGAGGAATCTCGTAGCGTTATCAATGAGTAATGATAAATTAATCAAGCTTGATAACAGTGCCCAATCTGACCATGCATTCCAAACCTCCAGTTGGCTTGATCGCCACCCAAACACCCTGATTGCGAACATTTGCTACCCTACAACCAAGAATCGATCCAAATCATCGCTGGGAACATGTTTCCAACGATCATGATCACTAAAACATTGATTCCAATCGATACCCCAACCCTCACTCGAAGGCCTCCCTTATAGTTATACGCTCCTCTCCGTCTTCTTCGTCGGTCATGACGAGATCGTCATCCTCCTCCTCCCCATAGAAATTATCCTTCCAATCATGTCGGGAAAGCCAAGAGTGCCCGTCTTTCATTAGTATTTGATCAACGTCCTTGCTATTTCGCCGCAATGCTCGACACCACTGCTCCCAGAAGCCGAGCACCCGAGCATCAATTGATGCCGTTCGATCGTGCCAATCGCGATAGTGAACATCAGCTCCTGCTTCGATCAGCACACTCAGCACTTCGACAATATTCTCTGTCTCGGACCGGTGTTTCCAGTAACGAAACCAGCGTGAACACAACCATCGCTGGACGAGGTGCTGATAGGACTCCCCGAGTGACCCATTCACATCTGCTCCGGCCTCTAGGAGCAGTCGAACAAATTGTGGAACTAGTCTAGAAAGTTCTGTTGCATCCTGGGTTTTCAATTGGCCGATCAACGCTTCCTGTTGAGACGTGAATACGCCCAACTGACGTAACTTTTCAGAGAGTCTTAGTACTGCTGGCCACCAATACCCAGCAATCAATGCGCCTTCATCGGATAGAAGGAACATCGCTAAATTCGCCACGAATACTACAGGATCGGAGATTTCGCGAATTATTCTCTCAAGTGTAGTGTCGTAGTTGCTATACTCTGTTCGGAGGAGCCCGGCTAGCACACTTGGTTCACGCCTATGCCATGTGAGGCCTCTCCGGCAAGCTCCTTAGGCTGAGTGCTCACCGAAGACTGGACATACCAATGCCTTGGTTCTCAAGGTAATCGAGTATGTCTAACCGATTATACAATGTAGCGAACTAAGGGACTGTCAGCCAATCATCATGCACCAACAACGGAATAAATGGCCGACGAACATATAAGCACATATGATTTCCATACTCATCAATGCAGTAAGGAGAAAGATCTCCCGCGCGTATCGCTCCATCTATCTCCTTTATTGTACCCACGGAGATGATCGCACGGTAAATATGGGGATCTTCAGCCGTCGTAAAGAAATTCAATTGCGCGCAGATGCTTGATGGCGCCCCACAGGATTCGTCTAGGAGAAAATGTGCATCTACCGTAACGGGATCGGGAGCAGCGTTCGGCTTGAAGGACATGCTGACGAGACTGAAGTCCAAGGACCGCTTCGTAGCAGCAATGAATCTGGGAAAGCGTATGTGGAAAATCCCGGATAGAGTTTTGATCGAACTGATCTGTTGGCTCCCATGTGAGAGTCCGAGACGCTTTGATAGTGTCGTCACGTTGCTGTTCTTGATTGTCTCATTTGACTTTCGGCTTGCACCGTTGCTATTGCTTTTGGTCGACTGATCGGTGGAAATTGAGGTATAGCGCCAATCGTCGAACGGGGTAGCAGTAGACGTGGGCCAGCGTGATGCCTCCTCTTGAGCGGCTGAAGCCAGCAACTGTTGCATCTCATAGCCCAAGACAGTGATATGATGCTGTAAAAAGGTATTCCCGGTGCTGTTAGCGGATAGAAGGCTTTTTGAAGCTCCTCTTAGGCCTTCTTGAAGCTGAAAAAGACAAGGAAGAAGCATCTCTCGCCGTTCACCGAAGAAGTATACTTCGCGGCCGCTCTTTCTTGACCGAACATGACTTAGTTGGATCGATTCCCCTAGTCTCCTCATCTCTGCCGTGAGAACATCCCTGGTCGCTTGGTGATCGATTGCCTGATTTTGACTCAGGGTAGCGAGGTTTGTAGATACCGAGGCCATACTTTCGTGAAGCTGTCTTGAATCGTGGATGATGTGGGCCTGATGAGAGGATGCTCTAGCCTGTGCCTGCTGTATGCCCGATTGCAAGCTGCTACATGCCTCCAATAACTGGTGCCGTTGATGATCGATCATGGACAACAGAGTTTCTTGATGCAGATTATGTGCAGAAGCTATTTTCTGGTGGTATTCATCCAGTTTGGTGATGAGGGTTCCTTGGCTAGCACTGATTTCTGTCGTCATCGTTTGCGATTGCAGTATAAGGTCGCGCATTTCTTCGTGAGTTATCATCGACAACTGACTGCCAATCATTAGTTTCTCGCCCATGATGGGTGATACAAGTCCCGTCGCGGCGGCAGGCACGGCCAGTTGTTGAAGGCTGTCTGATCTTGAAGACAACCAGAGTGCAGACTGTTTTCCCTACGCTTGCGTGCCGCCATTACGACTGCTTGGGAGGCATAGTTGAATCCGCGAGCCTTACCTACTCATAACTGTTAAAGCGTTGACCAGGAGAGTCTTCGAACGCTCCAGGTTTGACAACGCTTTGCTGATCTTCCGTTCATCCAGTACATACTTTATTCTGGACCATGTTCTCTTGGTTCCTTTGAATCTTGCTGAGAGGTTGACTAAGCTCTGAAGTTCGCGTTTGGAAGCCTTCAGAGCGTGGTCCAGCGAGATCAAATCCGCAGAGGCGTTTGCACTTTGCTTGTGGTTTCTAAGTCGATCCAAGTATTTGCGACACGACCCCACTAGAGCCATATGATCTTTTATACAATGGGATAGATTCTCCATCTCCACGGGGGCATCGCTGACATCCGAGATAAAGCTGTAAAGTTCGCGGCCCGTTCGTAGGACGACATCGGCGACTCCTATGACGGCGAAGGCGCTGGCGGCTGCCTCCAAACCGGTTGCCACAGCAGGAATGCAAGGCCGATGGAAGGGTGCGTTAGATAAAAGATAGAGGAAAGCGGAAGAAGGTGAGGTGATATTCGTGTATTTCAACTCGCCCGGCCTGGTCCTATTGATGTTTCCCAGTCCAGCCTCGCTGCGCCTCCGCCGCAGAAAGTGGCCTGGTCTCCAAGGTCGCTAGGCATGATAAGGCTGCAACCGGTTTGCTGGATTGGAAAAGATACGACGGTCGGCTTGAATCGCTCTCCGGTCAGTCGCGCATGCACGAAGCAGCTAAACTGGACGCTACAAATGCTGGCATACACTCCAGGATAAATTGTGCGAGAAGCCTTGGTTTTGCTCGTTCACTCTCAACTTGAGGAAGCCGAAGCCTCGAAGTCGGTGCTCGCCTAACGACCCCGCAGGGCAGAGGTCTGCCGCTAAGCCCGTCTGGCACTAGCTTCACTGCAACACAACTTTAGAACCCCAAAACAACAATCGGCTGCTGTTGTTACTCCATCCGACGCATACAGCGACATCTTCTCACGCAAAGGAATCATGGTACCGCCAGTAGATCCTTTAATGCTAAAACGCAACCCCAACTTTGAGATTCTGTATAAAGATCTACGCGCGCGAAAACTCAACCCAGACGGCTCCACACGAGACACTAAGAAGCAGCGTATACATGACGAAGTACGAAGGGTAAGAATATACTCAGGTCCTTTGATTAACGGCGCTTTGGTTTGGTTCCTCTTTTTCTTTGGGTATTGTATATTTCGACGCTTTTTTCTATCAATGCAGAGTAGATCACGGAAATCGGATTGTTCGAGGACGTGCACGAATTCAGATATCGTCCGGTTTATTGGCCTACATTCGTTGCTTGATATTTTGCTCCACACATCCTTGGAATTCATTATTGCGTGTTATCTTCGGTCCCTTACTTACTATTCAAAGACTGACCAGCCCACAGAACCTGACCACCGCTCTCACGACCCACAACAGCACCTCAATCCTCCTCCGCACCCTCTCAGACCTCCCTTCCAAATCACCAACCCTCCCCCCGGAACTACACTCCATAATCGAACTCACCGTCGCGCAACTCCGTGGCCAAATCTCCAGCGCCGATCGCTCCATTCTCCTAGGCGACATCGATGACTTCCTTTCGCACATTAGTTCTATCAGCTCTGTCATATCCACAAACTTGATCACCATTGCAAACCTCCTATGCAAGATCGCAAACCCCTTAGACCCCCCATCTATCTCAGACCTAGCGAGCACAGCACAGCAATTAAGAGAAACTGCAACGCAAGTTCTCCCAGATGAACTTTTCCTCGCCAAAACCGACCTATCAAACACCACCTCGACAGTCCTACACACCCACCTCACACTCCTTAAAACCAGTATATCGATTCTCGAATCCGCCCAACACGGCTCCCTGTCCCGGTCTTCAAAAGCACACGCCGAGCTCCTGCATTCGCGCGCCACGCTTCTCTCCTTGCAAGCTAAGACGCACGCGTTGACGCATCCGCCGCCCAAGGAATTCGTGGATGCATTGAGGGGCTTCAAGAAGGAGCAGGGTAGTGAGGAGAAGAGGCTGAAGGATAGAGAAGGGTTGGCGAGGCAGGCGTTGGAGTTGTATGGAAAGGCGGGGGAGAAGGGGGAGAGGGGACTGAAGGATTTAGCGGGACGGAAGAGGTTTCTGATGGAGGAGATTAAGAGGGTCGAGGCCGAGATTGGAAGTCTGGAGACCGGACGGTAGACGGTTGTTTGGAACTTCGTGACCGCCACTAAAAGTATGCAACGTGGTATGGTATAGCTATACCACTGGCCGAAGCCGTTTCTTCCTATCCATGGAAGGAGACTGGTCATAATATAATCTTCTCAGCAACAACCTCATACGCCTCGTCCACTACTTCCTCCTGCTCGTTCAATATCTTCTTCGCACCCATCTTACAAATCTGCACGCGATCGATGCGCACACCTTCCGCCCATGTGAAGTCTTTATACCGCTCGATCAATTCTCTTGCATCAAAGCGCATCCAACTCTTCGCATTCGGTCCATGGCCTTCCGAACGATCAACACTCTCCTTAGCCTCATTCCCTTCGTTCCCGGCATCAGCGTCCAGCGGCGCCGAATCCGCTTGTCTATCCTCCCCATCACCCTTCACAGAGCCATCCGCACTCTCAACTTCATCTCCCTGTTCCCCGCCCATAGTCTCCGGAGCCCGCGCCTCACCCCCATTCCTTCCTTTCACTGCTCCCTTTCCCCTCCTCCCCCTCCCCCGTCCCTTCGGCCGCGCATAAACCGTATTAACAACTGTCCCATGCCACCTAACCTCCCTCCGATCATCCACAACCCAGCCGCCTTCCACAAACCTCTCCCTCACGCACCTCCCAAACTCGCCCAACCGCTCGCTCCCATCTACCGGCTCCACGTACAAAATGCTAGTCTTGTGGGGCTGCTGCATCGGCACCAGGCTCTTAAGGTCAGCCGTGAGAGCCTCAACATCCGGCAAGCCAGCGGCGTTGAGGTTCTCTGCCACGGCGCCGTTGGCAGCGGCCTTCTCGGCGAGTGTCTGGAAGCTGACTGTGCGGAGGAGGGAGGCGAGGTCGAGAGAGGTGAGAAATTGGGTGGCAGCGTCGAGTTGCGTAGTGCTGAGAGACATGACGCCGATGGTGAGGTGGAGGGAGCCGACGGGGCGGACCGCTTGGAGTGGTACTAGGTTTGACTTCTGGAGGTCGTCTTTTAGGGTTTGTAGACTTGAGGCTAGCTGGGGCGCGCTTTGCTCGTTGACGAGTGGGAAGCATAGGAAGTGCGTGAGTTGGGGTTTCTTGGGGTCGGGTTTCCCCTTTTTGGATCTGCCCTTCTTTTCTTGACGGGTTGCTGGTGGGGAGACGTCTCGGGTTAGGGAAGTGGTGGCGGCGAGTGAGGTCCGGACTTGTGTATTGTCGCGCAGCTTCTCGCCGTCGAGGAAGTCGTTGTATTCACCCTTTGCCGCTTTCTTTTTTCCCATGGTAGTTGCTGATAGATGAATCTGAGGAATGGAGTAGAACCTTGTTGGTCGTCTAGCTGGGGTCGTTTCTCCCAGGATACCCCGCGGGTCGACTGCAGTTGGGTTTGATGATAAAGTGCATGTGTGTCTGGTGGAGATGCCAGTTACCCTAGATAAGGTAGCTCTTAATCGAGCTAAGGCGAAGAGCATGTGAGCCCAGGAACCCGGTTAGGCAGAAGCGACGGACACTTTACCGGTGCGCAATGCTTTAGACCGGACGAGCCAATGAAGGGCACTGAAAGACAGTGATGAGACATGAACTAGCTTCGATGACGAATGCGGCAGTTCACGATGTTCCGACGTGTGGTAAGTTGATGTCTCGATAACGCAGCCAATCATAGTCCTGCAGCATTGGCGAGGAAGCGTGGAAATGACGTAATAGGGCTGATGCGGGGTCTGCTTCGGTTGAGGCTTGAGAACCCGTTTTAAGGGTCGAGGCGATCGACACAGATGCGTAGGGCTCAGATGCTTAGGGCTACGGTTCACGAAGATCAGGGGCGAATCTACGATGTAAAGGGCACATTTTGTGATGTGAGAACCAACGAGCATTGTATAGACCCAAAGGCCCAGTGAGCGCGGGCAATGCGAACAAAGTGCCCACAAGGCTACAGGCTGCATTCCTGGACATCGAGAATGATATCATGGTGAATGAGGACAGAAGTAGATATCGTAAAAAGGTGACGGGTGCTTTTGTAGGGCACGTTCAGGTAGTCCAGGGCGATGGCAGTCGCAACAGGGCTGCCGCCTAGCTGCCCGATCTGCGGCTACCAAGCGCACCTCCAGACGGCAGGACATCGCCGAACAAGGGCGCAAGAACAGTCGGAGGTTGGCGTAATGAGCTCATATCGGCCGTGGCGAGCTCACGACTCGTCGTTGTAGAACTGCTTGAGCACCTTTTCCACGTCGGCGAACTCCTGCTTGGCCTGCTCGATCGTCGTCTTGAGTTTCGCAAGGCCCTCCTCCTCTGTGATGCTCTTTGTGCCTGTCTCGTCCTTCATCTGACCGAAGTGTTGTATCTTTTCGCACGAGTCTTTGACTTTGGTGAGGCCCAGCGTTGCGGACGAGCCTTTGAGGAAGTGGCCGAGTTCGGAGAGCGTCTTCAGATCTTTGTGCTTCCTGCGTCGCATCAGCTCCATGCGCTGTATTTGCTAGTGACTGCGCACACATGTCGCGCATTGCAGCGTTGTAGGGATGCGACACGAGCGGGGCACTCACAGATTTGTGTCCATCTTGCCAAATGTGCTCTCGGCCTGGGTGAAGAAGTCGTACACGATGCTCTTGCTGAACTCCCTCTCCTGCTCGTCCTCGTCCATCTCGAGGATCTGCTCGAAGGTGGCCTCATCGATGCTGTCGTGCGCGCCGGGAATAGCCATGATGCCCTCTTCGCCGTTCTGCTGCAAGTTAGAAAGCGCCTCCAAAGATAGGAAAAATGGGGTAGTGCAGGGCGGGCGTGGTATTAATAGGGGAAATGCAGCGCAGGTGAGAGTAGATGTAAGAGTGATTAAAGGCGATGCAGACGCGGCAAAGAAAGCGACTTGCTCGGGTGATGGAGGGGTGCACAAACCCTGTCTTCGAAGCTCGCCGAATTAGAGCTAGCCATTCTGGAACCGCGTGCCGCTTAAACCTCTTCAGCGAGATGCAAGCGCGCCCTGCAATCGTCTGAGCTGGTTCTCGGCTTTATTAGATGCGTCTCAACCGTCGTACTTCGCTGAAGAGTGTCGAGTGTGTCCGTCTACGATCGATATCTTGTTGCGCTTCCCGAAGGTGGGCCCCGAGAAAAGCACCGTCCGCTAGGATTCACCTGCGAAGGCTCGTTTGGGTTTAGCGTATGACGAAAGAAGGTTCGGCCCGTATGTGTATGGGATTCACGAATCGCCGAGCGATGCCAGCTGCCAAAATACCAGGCTCGGCTGCTGGAGCTCAAAGGGAAAATGCAATGTTCGGATGTAGGTTGGAGGGAGGGCTCTTTTTTCTGGAGGGCGGAAGCCTGAGCTTTTCTGCTCGGCAGTCCTACTTTAGTAGGCTTTTAACCCCCGCCGGTTGGTTTACACTTTGCAGCTGGCACACGGTAATGGTTGCCGAGCGGGATGTCAGGACTACCAATGCTTGTCCCGCCAGAGTAGGGAAGGGTCAGGGCTGGACTGTCGGTGAGATAAGAAGAAGCAAAGGCCGGCAGCGATTGTCATGGGGCTGCCGCTTATATACGGGGCCGCGGTTGACGATATTGGTCCTCTCCAGCCTTGTCATTACCTACGGAGGCAAATTGATGGGCATGCCAACGGTGGTGGGGTCAAGAGTCGACGTCAACACCAACGTTAAGCTCCTCACCTCTCCCCTCCGCCCTTGACAGACCCGACCCTCGCGCGGCGCATACTTGGGGCTCACCAGCGGCTCTCTCGAAAACCGAGTCGGGAATGTAACATGCCCAGCTGCTGCTGGTACCCTAGTCGACGGCCAGCATCGTAGGCGATCCAAACTTGCTCTGCGGCTGTTTCTCTTTGTCCCCCCGCCGGAATAAAACGTGGTGGAGAACCGGTCTTTGCAGGTAGGTTTAGAGGTTGGGTGCCAAGAAATCTAGAAGCGTTCGAATGTCTTCCTTTCCGTGTGCCGGGGGTCCATTAAAAGGTGAGACGACAAGTGGTTGCCTTCTTGGGGATCGACTTTGGTTTTTGAAGGGAGGGTTCTTGACAAATTACGTCATTGGCGCTGGCTCTCGTCACCTTGCATGGTGGCAGATGTAGGTTTTAGTTCCGGGCCCGCGGCGCGTTAACTTGAGAGCCCTGCGTTTCCCTGAGCCGCTTCGAAAGTGTTCGCCGACCAGGAGGCATATGCGGTCAATACAGACGAGCTGCTCACATGTCTTGCGGTGTTTTAAACATCACGCCATGTGCCTTGTTCACCGTGCCAGACCACGTTGTTCTCGATACAAAAAACCGGTTGAGGGCTATAGCGGACACCTCGTAAAAGTCCCGTGGATCTCAGGCGGGCAGTACGTCGTCGTTGCCCTGCACTATACCCCTGCAAGCTGCAGGGCAATAACTGTTCATCCGGCCTGCTCCGAGCGTACAGAGTTCTAAGACGGCGCGTTTGGTGGTTGGAGCGGCCTTGGATAGCGCGCATATCATTTCGTGATCTTCGAGTGAGTGGAGAGCAGCTTCCGCGGAGCGGGACCCTCAATGTTGGATGGAGGGGTATCGGAATTTCTGTCAAGGGTTTCCATGAAGGGTGCGCTCTTCCCCGCCAGCTGCAGGGGCCTCAGCACCCTACCCTATTTTCCTGCAACGTGCTCATGTGAGGGCTGTATGACGGAGCTTTCTCGGCGGCGCGTCATGAGGCTCTGTTGAAAAGTATCTTGAAAGCTCAGACTGCCCTCCCACGATGTCCCTTAGACATGACCTGACAAGTATTCAAGGGCATCAGCTTGGGCAGTTCGAGCTGGCCTGACCTTCCATGTCTTTGCTTTTGATCACGCACGCGAGCGACCGCCTTGAGGCCAATAAGTATAGACCCTGTCGGATGCATCCAAAATCATAGCTTCCCTAAATAGGTAAAGATCTGCATCGCGATGATGAGAAAATACCGCCCAATCGAGTGGGGTATAAGAGAAATATGCACAAACGGAACGGGGTCCGGAAGACCGGCACAGGAAAGTTGGAACAGCTCGGGAAGGAGTCATGGAAACAGTCACCGAAACGTGGAGCCACACGATAACGACCAGGTGAAGTTGTTCGAACTTTTGCTAAGGACTACATCTACAGTCTACATGTAATTGCCAGTGGTGCGTGTATATGAACAAAATGATGTACAGCACCCGCCACGCTACGCCATGCCGCGCCAAAGGGAGGGAGACTCGGAGCAATGTGAGACCGCACGATGATCTCTAGTCATTTACCCTGTAACCTTGTAGATGGCCTCGGCGAGACGCTTGACATTTCCACTGGTGATGCCAGCCACCGAAATACGGCCGTCCTTGGTAGCGTATACCGAATGCTGCTGCACCGTCAGCGTGCGTCAAACAAGCGTGGGCGACGGAGCGGTGAAACGTTGTGTAACATGCAGCAAAAGCAGGTTTAACGGAAGATTGGTCACTCACCTCTTTGGCCAGAACATCCATCTGCTCAGCATTCAAGCCCGTGTATGCGAACATTCCAATTTGGGAGGTGATGTGGCTCCAGTCATGCTTGCTGCCAAGCTTCTCAAGGTTCTCTTTCAAGAGGGCCCGCATCGTGATGATACGGTCGGCCATGTCCTTGACCTCGCCAAGCCATTGCTTGTTGAGCGCAGGGTCGTTCAGGATCTCGGAAGCGATGCGGGCGCCATGGACCGGAGGGTTGGAGTAGAGCGGTCGCACAAGGATCTTGATTTGCGAGTCCACACGCTTCTTCTCCTCTACAGACTCACAGACAATGGAAAAGGCGCCAACACGCTCACCATAGAGACCCTAACTAAATCTTAGTATCGTCACCATGAAACACAGAATACAAGGTCTCTTACCATGTTCTTCGCAAAGCTCTGGCAAAGGACGGGTCGTAGCCCCTCTTTGATGAAGTGCCGGAGAGCGAAAGCATCCTTGTCAGTGTCGCCGCTGGCGAAGCCCTGGTAGGCCATGTCGAAGAAGGGGAAATGCTCGCCCTCCTTGACGGCATCCGCAATTTGCACCCACTGCTCTTCGGTGGGGTCGACACCGGTGGGGTTGTGAGCACAAGCGTGCAGTAGTATGATGCTGCCCTTCGGCATGGCCTTGATATCAGCGACCATTCCATCGAAGTCAAGGCCAATGGTGTCCTTGTTGTAGTATCGGTACTTCTCGACCTTCAGCCCAGAGTCCTTGAAGACGGCATTGTGGTTGGCCCATGATGGGGTGGGAATGTAGATGGTCTTTGCGCCTGGGTAGAACCGCTCGAGGAAGGCGCCGCCGATGCGCAGGGCACCAGTACCAGAGATGGACTGAGTGATGACTACACGATCCTCCTTGACAGGCACCGAGTCGGGCCCGTATGCCAACTGGAGAGCTGCCTTGGTGAAGGCAGGGACACCTGTTATACCCGCGTATTCCTTATCCAAGGCAGAATCTACGATCTTCTTCTCCGCCTGCCTCACAGATGGCAAGACAAACGGCTTGCCCTTGTCATCTCGGTATGCGCCAACACCTGCTCCAGTCAGCCATGACGGCCATGTCCGCGAGGGAGGTGTACGAACCCAAATTGATCTTCTCGGGGTTGCTATCGGCTTTGAAGGCTTCGGTGATACCTAAGAAGAAGTCAGAGAGCTGGAGAAGCTCGATTTGACTCAAGACTCACCCAAGATGGCCTGGAAAAGAGTAGCGGTAAGCGATTGTCAGCCACTGTTCGGTAGAGTCGCCACTTACATCCTACATGTGTATTAGCATGTCTCGAGGCCAATTGGCTCGCCAATGGGCCGTGAACTTACTGGAGGGCCCTGGGGAACGTTGGACCAAGCAGAAACGGCCCTGACGCCCGCCTTGAGGGTGAATTGCTTGGATGCCGCTTGACGCAGCGCGGTTCGGGATGAAGCGAGCATGATGGGTATGTGACGGATGGGTATAGAACAGAAACGTGTAGAGAGGGGAGGGGAGGAAGAAGAGATTGACTTCAAGCGGCGGTGAAAGCGATGGCCTGAGAATTGTCTACCCCAGAAAATGCCTCCACGTTTGTTTTTGGGTTGAGTAAGGCGTGGGAGCTAGCCTTCGAAGCTCTGACGGCCAAGGAGCTCTAGCGAGCATTCTGCCGAGGCTAGTCTCAGCTGGATCTAGCGTGCATGATCGGCAGAAAGTCGACCGCGCCTTCCAGACCTGTCACCCAAACTTTTTGGCGACATGAAGCAGGTCGCGGCGCATCCTCTACGACATGTGCAGCGCTCTGAGGCAGACGAGAAGAATCGCTCTGCACGATAATGCACCTCTCCATACCTCCATACCTCTGTTCCTCTGTCCCGCGCTCCTTAGACCGTCCCTAAATCCAACTATCCGGACGGAACCCCCTCCGCACGTGAAAAAGTTCTCGACTCTCGGACGAGCGCGTCAACGAAACGCAGCCCTCACCCATTCCTCCGAAGCCACCTTACATGGGGCTCCGGGGGTATCGACTCTAACTAGTGCGCAGACTAGGAGAGTCTTGCCCCGATCCTGTCCGGGCTGCGGCGCTCCAAGCCAGATTTTCGACAAGAAAGAAGCCGGCTACTACAACGTAGACAGAAGGGCAGTAAAGCAGTATTTAGACATTGGAACCGATGCCCATAAAAATAAGGAAGCGGAAGACGAGAATGAAGTATATGCCCAAGCGCTCAAGAAGGTGGATGCACGCCTGCTAGAGGAAATAGGACTGGACCAGAAGGCCCTCGAAGGGCCACAAGAAGATGGACAGACTGGACAGCAAACGCCAGTATGCGACCGCTGCCATAATCTGATCCACCACCGTGAAGGCAACCCCATATTCCACCCAACCGTCGAAGCCATTGAGCAGACCATCGCCGAGTCCCCGCACAGGCGCAACCACATATACCATGTTGTCGATGCCGCAGACTTCCCGCTATCCCTCATCCCAACCCTCCAGTCATCGCTCCGTATACCAAAACTGCGAACACGGAACCGCCGAGCAAAACACAAGGGTTGGGTGGCCAATGATCGTATAGCGGAAGTCAGCTTCATAATCACACGGGCAGATCTGTTAGCACCCAAGAAGGAGCAGGTCGACGTCCTGATGCCGTATATGCAAGAAGTGCTTCGGGATGCGCTCGGCAGGGTGAACCAAAAAGCGCGTTTGGGCAATGTGAGACTAGTCAGCGCGAAGAGAGGCTGGTGGACGAAACAAGTCAAAGACGACATTTGGGAGAGAGGAGGCGCTGGCTGGATGGTGGGCAAAGTCAACGTAGGAAAGTCCAACCTCTTCGAGGCTGTCTTTCCCAAGGGCAGAGGCGCCGACTATCAGGACGTGCGACGAATACGCAGCGCCGCCGAACGCGAGGCAATGCTCAACAACGCCAAATCCTTGGATGAGCTGGTTCAAGTGCAACAGCAGCTCGCCAATGAAGACGCCGAGATTGAACGAAGAAAGAGTGCAGGCCATGAGCACATACACAAGCCCCCAGAGCCCGACGAACTCGAACCTGAAGAAGACGAAGACTTCGATCCGGACGCTTTACTCCCACCGCCTCAGCCCTACACTCCCTACCCCGTCCTCCCCATCGCCTCTTCTCTCCCCGGAACCACCGCATCGCCTATCCGCATCCCCTTTGGCCGCAACAGAGGCGAGCTCATCGACATGCCGGGCCTTGCGCGCACCAACCCAGGTCTAGAGACCTTCGTCCAAGCTCCCTTCCGCGACGACCTCGTCATGAAATCCCGCATCACCGCACAACGCTACGTCCTCAAGCCAGGCCAATCGCTCATCCTCGGCGGCGGGCTCATCCGCATCACGCCCGTCACCTCCGACCTCGTCTTCCTGCTGCACCCCTTCGTCCCCATCACCCCGCACATTACGCGCACAGACAAAGCCATCGACATGCAAAAGCAAGTCAGCGAGCGCAACGTAGAAGCCATCATGGAAGACGGTGTGGGCAGAAAGATGCAATCAGCAGGTCGCTTCAGGCTCAAATGGGACGTAACCAAGAAACTCGCCGGGCCCCTCACATCCCCCATGGCCGCCAAACTGCGCCCCGAGAACCTCCCCTTCCGCATCTGGAGCACAGATATTCTGATTGAAGGTGTCGGTTGGATCGAAGTCTCTGCGCAAGTGCGACGGCCGCAGGGCTGGCGCGCGCCCGGCATGCAGAAGAAGGACCCCAATCATGCGCAGAAGGCCAAGGAGGCCGAGCGCCGCAGAGCCATGGAGCTAAGGCAGAAGAAATACGAGGCGAAGATGAGAGGGGAGGTGTTTGAGGAGGAGAAGAGCTGGGAGGATGAAGTGGAGGAGGATTGGCCGGAGGTGGAGGTTTTCAGTCCGTTGGGCAAGTTTGTCGGCGCGAGGAGGCCCATGTGTGCGAGTGTGGTTAGTGGGCCCAAGATTGTGAGTTCGAGGGAGAGGAAGGCGAGGCCGAGACGGAGTATGCGGAGTGTGAGGCTTTCGGGGCAGGGGAGGGCGAGGGGTGCTGCTGAGTAGTCTGTCGTCACATTGTATACTCTTTGTACCATTATCGAGGGCTGGTGTACTGTACGATGAGACTATGAGTATTGCATACGGACCTCGTGTTCTCCGGCGTTCGATGCGGGTTTACACGTTTTAGATTACTTTATTGTATATAGTTCAGCTAGCATTGAAAACTCCATCCATCATACCCACCACGTCCGTATATCAAGCCAATTCCGCGCAACGAAAAAGATATTGACTACATGATCCATAATGCACTCATATCAAAACAGTCCAAGCGGTCTATAACAGGTGCTGCTCGATCTGGCCAAGCCTCTCAAAGACCAGAATTACATCGACTCCAAAACTCCTGATAGCGATGCCTGCGGCCCGTCAAGCGACGGTCCGATCAATAATGTTTGAACGCTGCTGTGGCGTTCCTTGAGATCTGTTTCTCGTATCCCGCCGGTTCAACTCGCGCGATGTTGCTCTCCTTGGAGTTTGCGCCTGGCCAATGGTCTTGAAAAGGCCAATGGGCTTAGTCCGTCCCCTTCGCCTTGCCCTCCAAGATATCGAAGAAGGGCTGTTGTTCCGTCGCGCAATTATGCTTTTCCCGCGCGCAGCCAGGGAAGTTTGCGACGAGATCCCCTTCTTTGTATTGACCGTTCTTTGAGTTCGCAGGGCCGCTTGCGTAGGAGTTGAGGAGGTTCTGCGGGATGAGGGCGAGTTTTGCGAGGATGGTGCCGTGCCATCTAGTCCACGTCAGTATTCTCATGTGGCAGACGAGAGAGAAAGAATCCTTTGGTACAGTGCTGCTTGCGAAATGAGAGGAAAAGCTGGCTGCTTACTGCACAATATGCTCCAGCGCGTGCGTCTCCGCCTTCTGGAAGTTATAGCTTCGGTAGATGGGGTCGAACCACGCGTCGAGGAAGTACTTGGCCCATTCGCCGTTGCGCACAATGATGCTGGCTGGCGTCAAACCCTCCTTGTCCTGCGTGACGATAAAGTCTATCCTGTCGCCTTTAAGATTTCCAAAGGTCTTGATGACACTGTCGGGTGGAACGACGGGCTCGTTGACGATCATGAGCTTCTCGAGTTTGGCGGGGTTTAGGACGTGTGTTTGCAGGTCGATCGAGGGGTTCATTATCAGCGCGGTGCTGTCAAGATACCAGAAGAAGGTCGAGCCGGGGTTGAGGGTCATGGCGTGCCGTATCGCGGGGACTTTTGACCACGAGGACGGCGAGTTGTTGAGGGGGTATTGCGTGTTGGTTGGGAAGAAAGTAAGATAGCCTGCGGTCGCATGTATCAGTATATCACACCCACATTCTCATCCTGTCCGTATGGAATCATCATACCATGTTTCTTCGCATAGTCTTCCCTGTTCTTCTTAATCTTCTCTGTCCACGCCGGATTCGCATTCGGATCGAACACGGTAACAATCACCACAGGCGGCCCCGACCCAATCGCAACCTTTGGTATCGACACGCTACTCCTCCCTCCACTTCCACCTATCCTCCTCAACAGCCAAATCACGGTCAGAAACCCCAATATCCCAAGCACAATTGTCCTCAGCTTATCTCTCCGCAGCAGGTTCTTCAGCGCAGGCGGTATTATCCCCGAGTTCTGGTTGCGTGCAGCATACGGCGGCGGCCGCGACGTTTTCCGCGGCGGCATGGCGAAGTGCATGTTGGGGGTGGGCTTGCGACCAGGGAGGCCACGATTTGAGGAATATGGATTGGGATGGCTAAACGAGGGATCGCAGTTGGAGTTATGTGGGACGACGGGGCGCGGCGGGCTATTTCAGAGACATGTCTGAGATGAGCGTGGCGGGCGGGCGGTCTCGTGGAGGAATGGTAGATAGGGTGTACGGGACACGAGGGGAGAGTTGACATGTGTTGGAGAAAATATTGGCGTCGGCGATATCGCCCAGCGGCGCTGCGTGAGATGAGCGCCAAGCGGGGCCCCTGCCTAACGTGGTGGACCCTTACTTGACCTTCCCTTCTCCTATTCACGTCGCGACATCTATTGTGCTTCGGGGAGCATCTTGCATCGTGCCTTGTTCCGTGGTCCTGCCGTGCCAGTACTCAAGATGCTGCATGCTGATCCTCACGCGACACGCCATGTGTAGCGGATCGCTGCTCCCTGAAGGTTGTCCTTTCGAGAACTCGCAAGCCGCGGCGCAACGCGCTAGGAAAAGCGTTCCATCACGAATCCTTATCGATGATCCTGCAGGCAATAATGCATACGAACTCTGGCGCAATTGATTGCTGACTGGGACTGTCAGCGTGGCGGATGTGCTGAGGCCCATTCTGCCAAGACTAGCGCAGCTTCAACATCGCGTTTCCAGAAGCACCAGCAGCAACTCCAGAAGAGATGAAAAGCGCAGAACACGCGTAGGAATGTAACGACGATATACGCGTCAACAACACCATGTAAGGCCGAGTCGATGCGGCTCTGACGAGCGCGATTGCTGCAGTTACCCGCTATGACGTCGAAGTCCTGTCACTCCAAAAGCAGTTTAATCTGTCCTTTATATTTGACCTCGCGATTTCGTCGACTTCTCTTCTCTCCTAAACCATCGCTTTGATACCCCGAATCAATCCAATTTCTTTCAAATCAGTCGCCATGGTCGAGAAGGTCCTTCAATTGAAGTGCTACTGCAATCAGTATCCATGGGGGAAGCAGGGATCCAATTCCCTCGCAGCGGTACTATGTTCGAAGACGCCTGGTACAGACTTCAAGATCGATGAGAACAGCCCATACAGTGAGATGTGAGTCTCTCACGGATTGCACCTAGCAGGACTAATGATCGACTAACAATATGCAGGTGGATGGGGACGTACCCTGAACTCCCATCTTACGTCCTCGAGACCGGCGAAGATCTTCAAGATGTACTCGACAAGAATGCAAAAGAGCTCATGGGCGAAAAAGTCATCAGGCATTTCAATCACACTAAGCTCCCTTACCTTCCAAAAGTCCTGTCAATAGCCAAGGCCCTGCCATTGCAACTCCACCCGGTACGTCAGGAAAGCAATAGTCTTGAATCTGCCTAATGAGCTATCGCAGAACAAGAGCCTCGCATCCCAGCTACACTCCAGGGACCCAAATCAGTTCACCGATCCGAACCACAAGCCCGAGATCGCACTCGCTTTGTCTGACTTTGAAGCATTCTGCGGCTTCAAGCCCCTTGCAGATATCGAGCGTCTTCTGCAGTTGCCTCCACTGCAGGGATTCCTGCCGACTGTCAAGAAGCCCGAATTCGATGACCAGATGCTGAAGCATGTCGTCAAAATGATGCTCGAGGCCTCAGATGAAGCGATCGAGAAGACGAACGACGCACTGATGAGGCTAGACAAGGGTGCCTTTGACCCCGACAGCTACATACCAGAGCTATTGCCTCGCCTCTCCAAGCAGTACGACAAGTGTGATAATGGAACGGTCGTCGCCCTGATCACGATGAACTACCTGCAGCTCAAGGCCGGCGACAGCATCTACATTCCGGCCGACGGAATTCACGCCTATTTATCGGGAGACATCATCGAGTGCATGGCACGCTCGAACAACGTGCTCAATACCGGCTTTTGCCCGCGCGCGGACCGGAACTCCGTCGACTTGTTCGTCTCATGTCTCACCTTCACTCCACACGATGCCAAGGAAGCTATTCTTCCGCCCCAACCATTCAAGCGTTGCAAGAATGGTAACGTACAGGAATACGCACCCCCGTTGAGCGAGTTCAGTGTCCTTGCGACACAGATTAAGGACGGAGAAAGCGAATCCATTGAAGCCCTTGGAGGTCCGGCTATCATGATCGTAACCAAGGGCGAGGGCACAATGAAGGCGGATGGCAAAGAGCATAAACTGAGCGAGGGCTACGTCTTCTTCATTGGCCATGGAGTGCCTATCGATCTCAAAGCCACGAAAGGGCTGCAGGCGTTCACAGCTTTTGTGGAGTAAAATGGTGGTATGCGATGGAATCTCAAGGCTTGAGCCTCAGCCGATCGGCGGCGGAACAACAGTACTTGAGCGTTACTCCTCTCCTGCTTATGCGGGTCATGCTTCGGGTGTATATTAGATGTTCCCAGTTTGGATGGGTACGCGAGGGGTAATGCTAGGATCGGATCCGCGTCACTTCCCCACACTCATTACCTCTCCCCGCACTTTCCACATGGAACTTGTGGGAAGCCGACAGCTATAAAACCCCGCAATGTATACTTCTATCGAATTTTCTGCCCGGTTGACATTCACAGAATTGTCAATTGGGTTCGTTACTTGACGTATTGCCTCAACCGACAGCGTCGTATAGCCGCCTACATCTCATCTTCAGCAGATCCAGCAGAAGCGGCAAGTATACCCACCTTTCGAGCTCTCATTTGCTTGATCAAGAGCAGAATTTACACAAGTACTTGGGAAACGTTGTAAACACTGTCGCTGACCTCTTCTAGTCCCTAACCGCCGCAATGGAGACCGAAACGAAACGAGACTCCATGGAAGCTACCATCACCGACGTAAAGGCGAAGGTGGAAACCACCCATCTTGCGTCTCCTACGAAGCGCCCATTAGGTCTCACTGACCTTCCGCCCTCGGTCCGAAACCGAATATATGCTCACGTACTGGACACCGAGCTCGTCAACGTCGGCAAGCCCAACGTTTCTTACACCCACACAATTCAAGATGGCGTCCTGCAATTTAAAGCATCACGACCACCCTTCTCCGTCACCACTGCTCTCTTCTACATCAACAAAGAGATCTCCAAAGAAGCACTGCAGTACTTCTACTCCAAAAACCTCTTCGTCCGCTTCGAGATCTGCACTGCCGACGCGCGCCATGCAAAAACCATGCTGGAGGACTCCGCCCTCCTCTTCTCCGTCGCCTCTCCAGATAAGATAGAGCACAGCGTCCAGCACGCCATGGATCTCACTCTCGTAGAAAAGAACAGCGCCCAAAAGCGCGCCCTTGTTATGTTCCCGGCCCAATACCTCCCGCGCCTTATAAACTTCATGCAACAAGCTAGCGCCGCATCCTCCGCCTGGGCACACCACCACGCACTCTTCATCACAGTGCTGAACACATACACCCTCGACATCGCCCGGCTTCAAGGCGATCTCATCGAGCTCTTCCGCCTCCTCACAGACTTCGGCGCTGTAACCATCGATCCCACGAACCTCCTCCCCCGATACGGACAAGAGCTTCAAACCAGCATGTCTTCACCGAAATTCAACGCAGATGACTGGCTAGCCACGGTGACCGACATGGCAGACATGGCGAATGCCGCTCGTGAGAAGCAAGCGTTTGACACAGCGGCCCAGCACGCACAAGCCGCCATCATAGCCCTGACATACGGCTACCTAACCCGCGCCGAGACCCTACACTCGCAACCCGAGCCCTTCTTCAAGAGCGTTCAGCGTTTGCGCTGGCGTATCGAGCTCGGCCTCGGCACCACCTTCTCCGCCAAGCACCGCGAGCTCGTCGCCTCGAACCCAGACTGGCTCGCCGACGCGAGTATCTCTGCAGCCGACAAACGCACGGCAGCGCAAGACCTTCTCGCTGCTGAAACCGCTACATCCGCGGCGCTGAGCCTCGCCACTGATTCTCCCAGTCCAGCTAGCAATCCTTGGTTCCGGACGCTTCCAACGGAGCTCATACCGCCGAACAAGAGCACGTGGTTCACCGACGCCGAGCGTGGAATGAGCTGGTACGCTTGTGGGGTTGTGCATGCTGCTTTGGGTGAGGTTTTGTTTGCGGCGGGGGATCTCGAACGTGCGGTGGATTTGTGGAAGGAGGGGAGGAGCGAGGAGGTTGATGGGTTGTTCGAGGAGGTGAGGGGCAGGATTGATTGGCAGGTTAGGCCTGGGAGGGGATTGAAGAGCGCGGTGAGGGCTGGAAGGGTCGAGTAGGGTGTGGAATGGGAGCGTGGAGTGAGCAAACGGGGACGGAGTGGGTATATATGAGGGCGATTTCCCGGGTTGTGGACCTGTAGAGCAGCTTCAGAGTTTCGGTATTGAGTGGCCTGAATGGATACAGTCCCTTTTGTTACACTCTTCTCCTTTATATACTTACCCTCCGTTTTCGGTTTTTAACTCCCTTTCCTTAGAATCACAGACTCGGTTTGACCCAGCCTGAGTGGAGACAGCCCTAGTTCCTTGAGCTACCAGGTGGTGAAGAATGCTAGGATCACGAAGCAGCACGTACAGGAGAAGAAGACTGTCCTCAGCAAGATTGCAGAGGAGAATCTGATGGAGAGGCTGGATGGCCTTGGCATCTAGGATTTGGGGATTGGGGGTCTGGGGTGGATTCGAGGTGGTTTGCTGGCATTTCGAAAATGGCGTGGAGGGTACAGGTTTGGTTTCTACTGATATGGTTTGATGGTTCTGAGTGAAGACGGAGTGATTTACACGGTGGTATTGAGAATGGCTTTCAGAATTTCAGGTTGGTTTTGAGAGGCTTAATTTGATAGATCCTGGGTGGAGACAAGGGTTTTTACACGGCATGCTCAAAATGGCCTTTGAGAACCTAGGGTGATTCTCAGAGATTGATTTTAAGGATTCCTGACTGGGGACAGGGTGGTTTGGAGGTGTTGTTGAAAATGGCTTTCGAGACTCCAGACCGATTTCATAGTGGTTTCCATGAATCCCGACTGTAATCAAGGCGATTTACATGGCATACTTGATTTCCGCTATGAGAAAGCGTGCCTGGATTTGATCGAAGGAGTTTGGTATATTCTGGCAGGAGCCACGGTGTTGTACGCATGATTGAAAAAGTGTACCTGATTCACTTCGCCTAAAATTGGCACACACGGTTCGATGAGTCCTGACTATATTCAACCGCAGTGAAATGGAAATTGCATCTTCCTCCCCCATCACTACACCCTCGGTTTCAACCCAACTTTAGTACTCTGACACACACAAGTCAAGCTCAGCTTCTCCACCCACGGGCCCCTCTCTCTACCCTCCACCTCAAAGTGCTGCAATAACCTCACAATCACAAACATCGCCTCCGTTAGCGCAAAGTTCTGGCCGATACAGATCCTCGGTCCTCCGCTAAATGGAATATATCCCCACCCAGGTCTCAGCGGACTAGACTTGTGCTCGCCGTCCAGCCACCGTGTTGGATCGAAGACTTCGGCGTCGTCGCCGTAGATATCTTTTCGGCGATGCATGGAGAAAGAGTGGAAAATGACATACGTGTCCTTCGGAATGAACACAGGTGCTGTGCCATCTGGTCCACCACCCCTCGGGAAAAT
The DNA here is from genome assembly GCA_019022785.1 of Pseudomonodictys pantanalensis. Taxonomy (NCBI): domain Eukaryota; kingdom Fungi; phylum Ascomycota; class Dothideomycetes; order Pleosporales; family Parabambusicolaceae; genus Pseudomonodictys; species Pseudomonodictys pantanalensis. Next base: position 36,606 of record JAFHBV010000241.1, read on the forward strand.
GACATCCTTGACCGCTTGTCGCGAGTTCGAGGGTACGATGGGGTAGAGACGTTGGATCTCGCTCAATATCGCTTTCAAGAACTTCATGTCCTTGAGTTGGGCGTAGCTTGGGATGTCGTCGCCAACGTGTTCGGTGATTTCGCGACGCAGGCGGGCCATCATTTCGGGGTGCTTGGGCAGCTCGAAGAATACGTTGGATAGGAGGGAGGCGGTGGTGTCGCGGCCTGCGAGAAGGATGTTGAGGAGTTCGGAGCGAATGATGGTGCGGTTTTTGGTCAGGGAGAGGAGTTCGTCCAGGAAGACGTAGCGGGATTTCTCTGTGGGCGCCTTTTCGCGGGCGGCGATTTCTTCGTCGATAATTCTGTCGGCGAATGCTGGAGAGCGTCAGTGGACTTTCAATTTGTGCATTTAAACTCAAGGCTAAGAGCATTGATTAAAGCAGAAGCCATCAGATACATACCTTCCACAACCTTCGCACACCTCTTCTTCTTCTTATCCGGCAACCACATCGCGATCAACGGCCCATACTTCTCCGAATTCTCCGATTTGAATGGCGCCTGGCAATACTCAAATGCCTCGACAAACTCCTGCACATGCGCGCTCACCCTCTTCCTATCCAAGCTGTTCGTGCTCTGCCCAAACAGAAACTCCGTCGCGACATCGAGCGTCAGCTCGTGAAAGTAGTCCTGCAGATCCACCGTCGAGCCATCCTTGGGCACCGAGTCGATAAGCCGAGAAGTATGCTTCTCCATAATCGACACATCGGCGACCTGCGAGCGCTCAAAGCACGGCCGCAGCATCTCACGGCTGTGCTTCCAGGCAGTCCCCTCTGAGGTGAAGATCCCAAGACCTAGGTATGAGCTCATCTCCTCGATCCTGTCCCGGCCTAGACTCCAGTCCTCGAACCGCGTTGCGAGCATGATCTTGATGATGTCAGGATCGTCTGTCATGAAAATCTTTTTGGCCATGAAAATGATGGAGACCATGTGCGCATTGTTCTCCGCCAGGCGCTTGCTGCGTCGCTCTAGAAGGACATGCCTTTTGAAGGCATCGAAAGTGTCTACGAGGCTGTCGAGGCCGAATAGCCACGGCCTCTTGTTTGCTACGGGCGGAGGCTGACAACCATTACGTGCGATTAGGGCGCGATGTCGCCGGCCGACGGTGAGGTCATGGTAGATATAATAGGCGATGGTTAGGGCGATAGACGAGCAGAGGAGGTTGGTGCCGGTGAAGATGGCCATTGTGGGGTTGGGACGTGTCGGGATGGCGACTGAGAGCGTTGCGACAAGGTCTGAGTCGGATGGACGGGGTGCTGGTGAGGTATTTGAAGCATTTGTGAAGGATGCAGCCAATGAAACTCTGACCAAGCCGTGGTTGTTCAAGCTCCTCCAGGCAGCTAGATTTGTACCCTGCAATCGAACGACGTGTCCACTGCTCGTATAGCAGGATGCGTCTGGCGTCGCGCCTTGCGCCCCAGCGCGGCCATATCGACCCAGCTAATGCATGTCGGAACAATCTGGCGACCGAGCAGAGTGCTCGTGCTGTGTTCGTGCTGGCTGTGCTTGTGGGGTGGGGATCCTGGAGGATCGCAACGCTAGCTGCTTCCGATCTAGTGAATGCCCCGAGTTTAGCATTCATCTTGTAGGGCGACAGAATGCGAGGCTTGATTTTCCACGCAACCAGTGCGCAGGTACGCGTATGCATGCAATATGGCTGCGCGGCGCTATAGCATGATTGGTATTTGTTGCTGATTTTCCGATTGTCCGGACTCAACGGGAAATCTCCAAATACAGCGCGACCCCCACTTTGGCATGTTCAGCTCTTCTACCGATCCTGTAATTCGCGACTCTCCGCGCTGTCTTCTTGATGCTCATCAAACTCTAGCGTTGAAGCTATCACATACCTGCAAGGAGACATCCTAAATGATTGCCTGTTAGCAAACAACTGGCAACGAGCCCGCTTCGAATGCACGGCACCGCATCACCACAACCCAAGACGTATACAGGGAAATTTTGTATATTCAAGGCTAATTGAAGGGAGTCAGAGGATTAGACAGAAGCTTAGAAAGTTGCCACATATGAAACCATTTTCAAGTACCGAACGCCCAGAATCCGCGCCATTCCACCATTTTCCGGCACATCGTTCAGAGCTGGGGTATCGAGTAGGAGAGGCTATAGAGAAGAAAAGAGGTGTGGTGCTCCGTGCATGCTAGCGATCCAGGATGCAGTAGAGCCAAAGCAGAGGAAATGAGAAATGGAGAGTTGCCGCCAGCCGAAACCTGGACTATCACAAGGCCGCCAGGTAGTAGTAGGAGATGGGGTATTGGGTGTGAAAGACAAAGCAGAGGAGTTATCCGTAAGAACCCGGGCATCGGGAAAGGCCGGCCAGCAGACACCAAAGAAAAGAAGACAGGACCAGAAGTGAAGCTCGGGGGAACCAAGGTCGACGTACTACCCACAACATCGTACACGCGGGGACACCTCATCCTCTTGGCAGTCTAGAAAATAAAGGTCACCGGGGCTCGGCGCACTCAGGACATGTGCACAGATACTGTACTTGATCGTAGCAATGCCGCTGTGTTGTCAAAAGGCGGGCGGGCGGCCAAATCGATGCGTTAACCATTATGTGTTGTCGAGAGACGTTGTGGTAGTCGGTGTCCGGTGGTAAGGTCCTAGGACCTCAAGTACTCGTCCATAGCGTCTTCCAGATCCTTGGTGATCAGGGTGTACTTGACGTCGTCGTCAATCTCATCGACGGGGAGGTAGACATCCTCCATTGTGGGAATCTGACTGACGCGGTCGATTGGGTACTGCTCGACTGCTTGGAGTTGGTTCCATGGGATGCCGGGAGCTCCCATCTCACGAGGAAGGGGTGGGAAGCGACCGACACCGGTCTTGGCCCGATCGTCTCCCTCCCACTTCATCTCGGCAAACGTGGGCCAAGGAGCGATTTCGTCCTTTCCATTTAGCCAATCTGGACACCAGATTGTTTCCTCGCCAGTCACACGCCCACGATTGCCAACAGTATGTCCCTCGTTGTCCCAGAACTGAACGCCTGGAAGAAATCGCATCAGGTGAGCCGAGAGAGCTGTCGTGGACGGATCTGCCTTATTCTCCATGGCGTACTCCTTCATCTCGACTGACTTGGAGAGCTTGGCCTTCTGGGAAGCGACCATAGCCTCGCGGTGGGCAATGTAATCTTGATATTTCCACTTCGCGATCTCGGAGTGCCTGAAGAGGCGACGCATAGCATTGCGAATCACCATGAACTCTTGCATGTGTTGAGTGTCGGGTGAAACCCAAGTGCGAGAGCTCCGGTACCCAGCACCACCGAAACCCTGGGGTGGGACCCCATTCCGATTCTTAAAAGACGGAACCCACGGTCGAGAGTTGCCACTATCAGTTGGGCTGGCCACCCGAAGGCGAGTGAATGGATTGATGTCTGGGGCGTTATTGAGACCGCCTGCAGAATCGCCACGGTTCGCGGCGCCTTGCAGAAATGGAGATCGAAGGAAGGACATGGTATCTTCACGTCGAATCTCTTGATGGCTGAACTCGGACCCTTCGTATGCCTCCGCCGTACTTCCATCGCCAGGTAGAGTTTTGCTGTCGTCAGACGAAGAAGACGAGCCGGGCGAGTTCTTGGACTCGAGGAGGATGCCACCTTCCGTTCCACGGCCTGGGCTGTTGTCTGGAGATTTGTCCGGCGTGGACATCGCAAGGTTCGCTTATTTCAAGCGGGTGGTAGCTTTGTTCGAGAGGATATCGTGAACAGGTATGCGGCGTGCTTTGGATGTATGGGAAAGCTTCGTGGCAAGTAGAGTGCCGTAAATTGCTCGAGGCCGTGAGGAGTGGGGAAGTGAGTGGAATAAGCTTTTGAAGGTAGTGGGTTCTTCCGCTGCGAGTGTCGGGCGGTGAGAGTTGTGACGCTAGAACCTGCTGTCGTAGATCCAGAACTCTGATACTGTTGCCTGTGGAACAATGTTAGTCACTTCTAAGGCCAATGACGCTAATTGAGATGATTGTGGTGCTGCTGAGCGGGGCGCGTGTTCCCTCAATAAGAGCGTTTCGCACCAGTTCATGACATCTGATCGGTCCTTCCCGTCGCAGTGCAGAGCCATTGACGAATCGGAACGCCATCCGTCACCGCTTTTTAAATGGTATGATAACGAGCAAACGCTACTGGGCGCGGGGGCCACTTACAGAGAAATTTACATTCGAACTAGGAGTCAAACGCAGGCAGGGCAGCAGCCTGGTGTAGAGTGATACGAGTGGCAGTTTGAGCAGTGCTGGCAGCTGGAGTAGTTGTATCTCTTGAGACGTGTTCGGGGAAGCTCGAATACTCGTGGAAGTAGGTAGGTAGGTGGATTGAGGGGAGCTGTTTAAGGGAGAAGGCGTATTTGCGGTCAAGAGGAGGGTCTCTGCCTGAACTTGTGCGGTTAGTCAAAGAGGGCCCGCCCAAGATTGACTGAGTGAAGAATAAGAGAGCAGAGTGGATTGCTATTGTACCTTCTGGTTGCTGCCTGCGACGAGCGGTCACAAGCTGAGGGTGAGATACTGAGCGAACAGATGAGAGATGTTCGTACAAAATGCAATCAGATAGGCGGAATGGACGCTTCGCCAGTCCAATTGACTAGTCTTTCTAGATGCCGGCGCAGCGCGGTCGCGAGAACGATGCCCGAAGAAATGTTTGATTGAGTACTCCCGCGTGAAGAGCGAAGCGCCAACTACGGCGACGATATACAAGAAAACTGTGCGGATTGCGTCGTGGGTCGACTGCGGCGACGATATTTGAGATTAGAAGAGCAAAAGGAAGTTGCGTCGAAAGAAAATGTGTAAAAGAGGTGGGCTCGAGAGTGAAAAGGTAGAGGAGGGCTAGGGCTGACGTTCCGCGGGGTTTGATGAATGCATCGATGGGCACGCGGCTCAGCTTTGGCCCTTGCGGTAACACGTACTCGGCCAGTACAGCAAGGATCCATGTGTCCCTCCTTGTCGATGGCCATTCATCACCACTGCAACCAACCTCAAGATCTGGCGATGGAGCCGCTCGCACCCAAAGAAGCTTTCCCAAAGTCCTATCGATCCACCACTTCGAGAAACACCTGAACGGGGACTGCAATGGCAGTTTCTTGCATCTGCTGGCATGGTGCGCGTGGGGAACTGAGAACGTCATGGCTCCGCCACACGGACAACCTACAGCGACAATGTCCTGGAATGAAATCAGAGGCCCCAACAAATAGTTGACAGCGACACTGACCGAACATACTTATTTGTGAAGAGCTCGATGCATAGTCCTGCAGAGACATACGGCAACCGGTGCTATTTGGTCGCCATGTGTACCCTAGGCCAGGGGAGACTCTCGTCTCGTTATCCAATTCTTCGTGGTCGACATGGATAGACATTCGCCCGTTTGGGCTTCTCAGTATAGCTCCAGCCTCACGAAAGAGTAGGACATGAGCTCTACATGAGAAGCCATTCGCATGTGACCCAGACAAGACGAGCTCGGAGTTCATTATGACGCAAGCAAGGATCAATAGGGCTCAAGCAGGTTCATCATATGGGCATTAGAGCATGCGTGAGGGACGTTCAATTCGACGACGTGCATGGGCCGCCGTTCATGGGCATGGGCTACCGGCTTTTGCAGGGTGAAATGTGCCATAGAGGACGTGCGGCGAGCTGAAGCAGAGGCAACCAACATGTCGAAGAAGAAAATGGTTGGGCATGTTCAAAAGGGCGTCGATAATCAAGCCTGGAAAGTGTTAGCCACAGGACTCAAGACGAGAGCGAAACAGCAGTGAAGAGCAGCGCCTGCATTCTGGGAAGTTGCGCATCAAGTCAGTAGCATCGGTCACAAGATATGTCACAGGCTGAAATTCGAATACGTTGGCAGCACAATGTTGTGGTGAAGAGGTGGGTGGAAGAAGAGGTGAGGTTCAGATGGAACGTCGCGGCTGGTTTGGCAGGCGCGACGGGACATGGACTTGATTGGACGAGGGTGCAGCCCCACAAAAGCCGGCGCAACGCCGCAGCCACGCATGGCAACCAACCGCAACTTGATGAGATCGTCTTTTGAAATCTTGGCACCATCGCCAGCGTCACGCAAAGACCGGCCGTTGCGCGCTCCGAGTTAGGCAGAGATGGCGGCGCCTAGCAAATGCTGTGAGAACGACACCACGCACTACATCGTGATACTCAACTCGAAGGACAGAACGACATACCATATACAGCCGCGAGAAAGGAGGTTTCGCGATGCTTAGCAGATGACATCACGGCTTGGCCTGCGAAAACAGGGAAGGCGCGCGCCACAACGCGCCGTGGGACCTACAAAATCGCCGCGTTCCCCATGTTTCGGCGGGTTGAGCACACCCTCTGCCTTTGACCGACACCAAGAGCTGTGCTCCCTTGCGCTTGACGACAATACCACTCTGCGACGCCTGTCGACGTCACGAGGACAGCGCAGGTTCCCGGATCTGCCCTTCCTCTGTCTCCGCAGCCGCCGTGGGCCAGTCAAGCCAAGTTCACGATCAGAGAGCGCCCGCCCAGACGATTCGCGACAACCACTCGAGCGCAAAGAGTCCAGAATAACCGTCGCCGCTTTTCGAAACCATTCTAGCGCGTTGTTTGGGCTCGCCGCAACGACCGCCTGACATGCGAATGACTGGTCGCTAAGGGCCTGACCCCTCCTGCGGGCGCCTATTCGGGCCGCTCACCTAAACCAATCTTAGCCGCTCCAGAATAGAGCCTCAACGGACTGGATGCGCTGCTGAAACGCTCTGGTCGAGCAGTCGCCTGTACTAGGTGCCATTGGTACCTTGCAGGCGGCCTGCTATTCGGTCCTGCGCTTGCTCGCGGTACGTAGTCTTGCTTTGTTTCATGTCTTTGTGCAGAGTGAATGCATACAAACCAGCACTTGCCCCACGCTTCTATCAACCGGTTCACTTTTTCACTTCACCGCGAATTCACGTTTCTTTATTGCATTGTACGGAGCGTTTGGGTCCACCTTTCTCTTATTGTTCTTCTTCTCTTCCTTATTGTTCCCTAATCGAGTAATATCTTTCGCGTCTCCTTCGCCAAGTATCAAAAGCAGACTCCTACCTCCACACATACTGCTCTTCTTCCTCGATTATTCATTCTTCCCGTCGTCGCTTTGGACCTCCCTCCTCGGCTGCTGGCTGCCCGGGCGATCTAATACGACTTTCAGACCTCGTTGTTGCGGCCATCCACCTCCGCAGTGGCTTCCACAATGAACCAACAGCAACCCTTCCCGGCTGTACCTCCGTCTCTCTCCGCTGGCGATCATGAGATGCGAGACTACTACGCCCCTCAAGATGCATCACGACCTACACTAAACCAAACACCATACCTCAAACCATACCTCGGCCTTCGAGCTAGGCTCTCACAGATATGGATCAACCGCTGGACTATTCTTCTCATCCTCGTCCTGGTCCGCCTTCTCTTCGCAATCGCGAGCACCGATTCAAGCCTTACCTCGGCTCGCAGGGAAGCTCTCAGCGCCTGCACACAAGTCGAGAACATCGGGAGCTCCATGGCTTCCATGCCTCACTTCATGTCCCAGGGTGTCAATGAAATGACCGCCAGTGGCGTGGAAAAGGCAGTAGGCGGGCTCATGACCATGTTGGACATGAGCGTGACTGGCGTCGAGGAGATCGTTCTCTTCGTCATTCACATGATGACAAGTACCTACCTCTGCCTTATCACTCTGGCTGTCAGCGGCAGTCTTCACGCTGCCGTCGAGATCGGAAACGAAGTCGCCAAGAACCTCAACCAGACCATCGATGAAGTCACTGGTGACATGGGAAACGCAGTCAAGTCTGTCACTGATGGTATCAACTCCATCCTCGACAAGATCAATTTCCCGTTTGGCCCCGACTTCACCAAGCCCCAAATCAACCTCGACGACGAAATTAGCAAGCTCAAAGCCCTCGAGGTTCCCGCCGGCTTGCAAAAAGGCCTCCAAGACCTCAATAACTCGATCCCCACGTTTGAAGACGTGCAAAACTTCACCGACAATATCATTCGAACGCCTTTTGAGGCCGTCAAGGTTCTCATCGCTGGTATGGACAACTTCACTTTTGATCGGCAACTTCTTCCCGTTCCGCAAAAGGAGCAGCTGAACTTCTGCTCCGAAGGCAACTCCATCAACAATTTCTTCGACGATCTCATCGAAATGGGCTACACAGCACGTAAAATCGCGCTTGGCGTCCTCATCGCGCTCGCCATCGTCGTCTGTGTGCCCATGGCCTGGATGGAGATCCGACGTTACCGGAGAATGGAAGAACGGGCCGCCCTCTTCGAAAAGGGTCACGAGCCCATGGATGTTGTCTATCTCGCTTCTCGCCCAACGTCTTCTGGCCTCGGTCTCTGGTTCGGCCAACGCTTCGGCTCCTCTCGGCGTCAAGCCATCATGCGCTGGGCTTGGGCTTATGCGACCTCGGTTCCAATGCTCTTCCTCATATCGCTCGGCATCGCAGGCCTTTTCTCCTGTTTCTGCCAATATCTTCTGCTGAAGGGTATCGAGAAGAAGGTTCCTGAACTCACTGATCAAGTCGCAAACTTCGCCGAGAAGGTAGTCAATTCGCTCAACAATGCTTCCATGTCCTGGTCTGGAGGCGTCAACGGCGCTATGGAGAAACTCGATTCTGAAATCAACGACGAGATTCTCGGCTGGGTCAACACCACCACTACCGCTGTCAACGACACTCTCAACACGTTCGTAGACAAGATGTCTACCTCGCTCAACGACACGTTTGGTGGTACTGTGCTTTACGACCCAATCAAGGACGTCCTGAACTGTCTGATTGGATTAAAGATCGCGGGCGTCCAAAAAGGTCTCACCTGGGTCCAGGATAACGCCCATGTTCAATTTCCCAGCGTGAGCAATGACACCTTTTCGCTCGGAGCCCTCGCACAGCTAAGCGACTCGGACTCTGCGGCCGAGCTTCTTGCCAACCCCAACGGCAAGGCGAAAGACGAAGTCACGGAAGCCATCGACCATGTCATTGACGCACTGATCAGCGGCATTCGTACCGAAGCACTGATCTCGACAACCCTCATCATCATTTGGCTGTTAATCGCCCTCGGTGGCCTCGTATATGCCTGTACTCGCATGGCTCGCCGCGACACTTCCCATGGAAGCCCTTATGTCATTGACCCCGCGATGGACAATGTTCCGAAGACGCAAGATTATCCTCACGACGCAGCACCACCGTATGAGTACCCTGTCAACAAAGCTGCACCGTACACGCTGCAGCCCCGACCTTTCCCAACGTACGGGCCAAATGATATTGACTCCGACACCGAAAAGGTCGGTCAGGTTGGTGCTCATGCAATCACGGATTCTGTCGCGCGTCCCGGTCACGCCCGCACAAGTAGCCACGGTCAATTCGCCGACCCCTCCCCTCTCGAAGAGAAGCAAAATCCTTTCGCCGACAACCAGCGCCGCGAGAAGAATCCGTTCTCCGACTAGATCCATTTTGTCGATTACTCTCCACCTTCTCTGACCTTTACGCTTGCGTTCTGAGTCTAAGAAGGCGAAGAGTAGCTTATGTCGACCTGTTCTGAGCCGTAATTGCTCAGGTTACGTACCTTGGTCCCTAGGTCTCTCAGATGACGCTTTGCTCTCTGAGAACCCCGGATTGACGGAGCTATGCTCCTCTCTGGGCCAAACTGGTGTTTCACGATACATTTCCCTTCAATGATTATGCCAAATCCGTCTGAGCTTTGCTCGACGTTGACTGGCATCAAGTGTATTTTTGGTTTATTTGTTTGCGTTGTGCTCTGCATCTTTTTGTGGCGTTGGATGATATCCCCTCATTGCATTTGAGAAGCGTTTTAGTGCTTTCCCATTATGATATGAAAATTTCCTTGTCTCATTCTCTCTGAGACTTGTCAAAGTCTATGTCACTTCCTTTTCCGCAATGAGTCGTGTGTGTATCTCCTTTGGTTTGTCTGTTCCCAAGGCCCTTTCACGCCGCCCTGGCATGCATCTCTGTCTCATTTCCCTTCCCCGTACCTGCACCCGCTCCCCGCCTCCCCGTGGCTTGCCCGGTTGGCCGCGAGCCGCTGCATGCGTACGTGAGTTAAGGACGCAATGAGCTTAGATGAGTGTTGCCTGTAAGTGCCGCGCATATTGGGTATGATCGCTCATTCGCCTCTCCGACGCCCCTTCCGTTAACTCACCGGCCCTGCTGGCTGTATCCTCTGGACCCGCTGCGGCTGTTGCTGGGGGAGGCTGTGTGCCGTCGGACGAGCTGCTGATTGATAACAAGCGTTTCGTAACTCCCCTCCCTGACCTCTTGTTTTTCTTTGTCTTGCAGGACCCGAAGAAAGAATGATGGCCTGTTGAGCTGGGATGTTGAGAGAGAATGTGCTGAGTTGGCTGGATGCAGGAATCCTCGTCCCTTGGATGTAGGGTTGGTTTTTTGCGTCTTGTGCGCCTTTGTGTTGATTCCGGCTTTTGCTGGGACGTTTTGGAGCAACCAAGTTGGATTTGGGACAGTGGGGGAAAGACACGATGCGCCAGTCACAAATGGCGAAGCGTTCCTTACGTGTATGTAGAAAAGAGAGAAGATGGTCCTCCGAACAGAATGTCATGTACAGGACGGAGGCCGTCGATGGAAATTGAATACCTCTCCTACGAATGGAATCACATATCCCGTGTCATCTCGCGTCTAGTTCACTACCGTTGGTCCCCCCTTACTGATCTCTCTCGGAATTTCCTAGTCCAGCACTTTGCCTCCAGATTCGTGGTCCCAATGGAGAAAACCTTTTACATCTCAGACCCGACTGGATCACCAATATCAGGAGACTGCTCAAAGGGGATCAGAGCATCATATGACGAACTATGTTTACATTACGAGCAGCCTCATGTAGCAACCAATCGTGGAGGTCACTTGCCGAATGTGGCTTTACCTATATTCAGCCGCACGCGCCACGTGCTAGTTCACTGGCTGGACGACTGAAGTCGGATGCTATATCTTGTGGCCCAAGAAACACCAAGAAACACCAAGAAAAAGTATACTCAGAGCCTTGTGCTTCTCACACGATACGGCGTGCAAAATCCCCGGGTAGTTGAGTCGGCATTGGAGTGTGCAGTCACTTCAGTGAGCGGCTAAACTCTGCGGGTGCCTTCCAAAGTCATGCTACGAGAAATAGATCCAGGTCATGCGAATATATGATGTTGTAGCATCTCCAAGGCCGCGTTGAAAGGCGATCCTCATTTGCTACTTCCTCAAGAGCTGTAATAATTCTTGGCAGACCGCTTCGCCATGGCGGCCTTCCTCCAGCCTCACCAATTCCACATGCTCCGAGTCGAGCATCGTCCTTCAGTTCTCCCAGCGATCGTTCTTCGACCAAGCTCAGCGGCTATGGGACTGGGTCAACCAAGACACGCAACGGACCTTCGTCCTCGTCGCCGACCCCAAGATGTGCAACTCGGGTCTCGATCGAGATCCTTGGGTTGTCACACATGCGAAGTTTTTTCCTGAAACTCTTGAGGTCCAGCTTGATGCTACGAAGAAGTATTGGACCGACGTCATGTACGAATACCAGATCGATTTCGGGGCTGCGGAAAGGACCACTGCGCAAAAGCGCGATGATATACTGGATTATGCGTATGAAAAGGCTTTCGAACTTCCGCTGATGACAACGCTGGGTCCTAAATTATTCGGCTTCACTGTCCCTGACCCCGTCAATGACGCTGTCGGTGTTCAATTTGGGGTCAATTGCATCGACTGTGGGCTCTTCGGGAGACTTAAGTTTGTTGGTCATATCAAAGGTAACATCCTCCTAGGTGTGCAGCAGCTTGACATAGGACTTGCTAGCGATGGCATTCGCGCAGCTGTTAACCTGGAATTTCTCTTCTCCGGCCGTTGGAAACCGGGAATGTATGGATTGCCCGACCTCAAAGCGACCTTCCCGCACTTCGAGATACCTCTTCCGAACTCATGGAAGATCGATGGTATCATCGACCTTGGTCCAAAGGTCAGAGTCCAGACTGCAATTCAGATTGACTCCATCGAGGGTAAGGCCAGGCTCACGACTGGATTCAGTGCGACTGTGCCGGATAATTCGATCGCCCGGCTTGACTTTAGGTCCGATGATCTATTCCAGGTGGATGGATGGATCCCGTCCTTTGACGTCCAGCCGATCAATTTAGATGCGCAGATAAACGCACAAGTTGAAGTGACCATGCAGTACGTACCGGCCTTCGACTTTGTCGTACTGAGTAAGTACATTGTCCTTGCGATTGACTTGTATTGCTAATATTAGTCAGAACAACGTGGAGCGCGAGCCGGTATACCCATCAGTCTGCCGAATGTCAAGGTTAATATCACTGCTGGAGAGGGTAAGTCTTTTGATCAAATCATGGGAGGATTCGAGGCTGGAAGTCTTCAAGTGCTTAGCTAACGTAAATCAATAGATCCAAATGGATTCTGTCCTGGTGACCCAAGTCCGTACGGCGTCAAGGTTCAGACGACGCTGGGATTGCAGGTAGCAGCCGTCGCAGTGGTTGAAAGATCCGCTTTGGGATTGATACCACTATCCTCTAACGTGAAGAACAAAGTCCTTCTCTTCGAGAAAACTGCAAAGCCCGAAATATCCGTCAACACCAAACCGTTGGTGGAGGTTATAGAGCAAGCAGCACCGGCGCTAATCAAGAAGCCAGCAGCCAGGTCCTTGATCCCTCGTGCCGTGAGTTTGGAGAAAGGAGAGATCGCTATTCTCGACAAGGAAATTTTTGACCCGCCAGGGTTCCCTATGGAAGACTGGTGCCGAGCCCAGCCAGGAGGCACTTGTCCACCTTACGCGCCTACACCCGAAGACCAAGAGTGGTACGAAGCTGAGATCAACAGCCCAACTGATGATGGATCGGATGTTCTCGACAGGCGCGCTATGCTGGTGCCTCGAGGCAGCGGTCGCAGGACTTTCCAGTGCAACGCTGTGAAAACCAAATATCCCATCAAGAACTACCATGGGCCGAGCGAATTGAAGAAAAGAATGAAGGAAGGTACCGATTCTGGATTTCCGATTATGACCCCAGGCATTAGAGCATGTCAGGAAACCTGCCCATATGAATCCTGGACCGTGAAGGTGGAGCATGATCCTGAACTTATTGTGATCGACCCCGACCCAAAGAAAAGGGAATGGAGTGGTGGGTATCTCGCTCGACCAATATTTCGTTCCATGAGAGTCACGCTGACAGAATCCAGCGGACCATGTATATGAAGTTGGCTGGCTGGCCAAATTCTGGCAATCCCTTGCGGAGAAAAGAGGTCTGCCTTGTCCCGACCCCTCCAATCCTGCACTAGCCACAATCGATACCGGTCTCTTGGAGATAGATATCAAGGGTGGATGGGCAGACAAGATGTTGTCCAAAGTCGGAAATTCACAAACATACAAGACTATGATGACGCTGTTCCCTATCGACCTGAACGGCGTCAAACATCGGGTGAGCCGTAGCCAACGTCTTACTCAAGAGAATACGCGGCAGGCTGACCCAGGAACCAGATGTTCGCGGGGTACACACTCTATCCTGATCCCACGACCGGAACTGTAGCCGCAAACCTACGGCAATGTTCGATAGGTCGGATTGTGGCGACTTGCATGTACATGGCGGAAGATGAAACTCAGACACGCCTGAAGAACACGCTGGCAGCGTTAGATCAAATTATGTATGTTTTACAAAATAGGCGGACCAGCTAGACTAATGAGAAGTTTATAGGGCGGATATTGACGCGGACTGCAGCGTCCTTCGCCTCCCAGGAGCAGGATCTTACCTCACAGCGCATCGCAAATGGTTTTCAGAACTCTATGCGAACGGCATCATGAATGCCCGCGAAAACCTAAAGCGACATGCGGGCTTGATGCTGGCGAATCCCGACTTTAACAGTTTCGACCTTAACATTCAGGATGCTATCACGCAGATCAGTAAATTGGATCTCGGAGGCAATTGGGACAAGTTTTGTCCCAATCCTTTCCAGTATCCAGAGTAAGATAACTTGACCCCTTGATGTGACCTTGCTGATCACTACGATTAGCACGGATCTGATGCATGAAACCTTGAAGTTAGACCCGAAGAATTGTGGGCAATGCGGAAAGGCGGTACGTACAACTTTTGTGAATCGATCCCTTCTTTCTTTGAGTTGCTGACACATCAGTAGTGCAGCGACGGTCAAACGTGTAAAGCCGGCGAATGCGTATCAACAACTTCTCCCGATAACCCTCCTGACAATCCCAACGTCTTCCCACCAACAGTCACGCCGACCGAAGGAATAATCACCGATTGGTCAATCGTGCTGTTGGACTCGCCTGGCCTCAACACTGGCAGCTACACGCTTGACAAGGGCAAATTCTTGGAGGTTGACGGCAAGCTAACATTGAATACGCGTTGCATTGCGGTCTCAGAGTTCGAGTATACAGATGGAACGCTCCCCGCAGATGCCTTGTTCGCATGGAGCCGAGATGACTATGATGGTGTCGATGATACGTGTTGTTTGGTAGTCTTCCCTGGAACTAGCTGCGTGCCGAGCGAGAGGAAGGAGTTTTGCGAGAATTCGGAGAGCTATCGGATGCCATTCGATGCGCAGTCTTTGTTGGTGTACGGTTGCCATGGACTCCAGACCTCAGGGATTGACCACTGAAACATCGAGAGGCTTTCTTTGTTAGTTCTCTTCCTAAATGAGGTTCAAATTGTCATGTTATGAAGGAATTTTGGTTTTATCGAAGCTTTAATGAGCAGGTAAAGTCTGGTTCAAATTGAAGGGGCAAAGGTGAAGCTTTAGATTGACCGCGAACGTACTGTGTAGTGGTTGACATGCCTGGTAGCAAGCCAGAACACACATACAGCTCAAGTCTTCATCACATTATCAGCATAGTTAGCGAAGTGCGAGGAAGTGAAGGTCGAGGTGCAGGCTTCCGAGACACACGTGGCGTGGAGCTCGGGCCAAGCCGAGGCAGGCGATCTGAAATGACGCCTGGCCAACCTCCGCCGTTAGCTTCTCCATGGAGCTCTTCGGAGGCCCACCTGTGACCCCATAGCTCCGGCTTACTGATGGAACGCCTGTACAGACTGTCTTCCGAAGCTCAATATGCTGTCCGCCTTCACAGCTCGGCCCATCATCGAGCTGAAGCAGCGCGACAAGTCGAAGATCGAGTCCATCCTTGCCTACGGTATGCGCCAAAGCACCCACACAGCCGTGATAGACGGGACTGACACTGCATAGGTGACAGAGTACTTGTCGGTCTCAATACCGGGTCCCTACGCATATACCGCGTCAACGAGCAAACCGAAGACGACGAACCCGCGCAGAGTGGCGATCAGAATGACGAGCAACCCGAACCGCCCACGCCGAAGGTCAAGCCAGCAGATCTGTTGCGCGAGGAAGAGAAGTTCTCGCGTCGCCCTATTCACCAACTAGCCATCATCAAAGAAGCCAACATCCTCGTCTCCCTGTCGGACAACCATGTCTCGATCCATGACCTTCAGACGTACACTCTGCAGGAGAAGCTAGAGAAGACCAGGGGAGCCACAACGTTCGCGGCGGCGAGCAATATCGTTAAAGATCCGACCACTGGGATTCCTTCTATCGTAAGCAGGCTCGCTGTCGCGGTGAAGAGGAAGATCATACTGTGGACATGGCAGGACATGGAACTGAGTGGGGAGGCTAGCGAGATCACGCTCATTGCATCAGTTAAGAGCCTGACATGGGCAAGTGGCACAAAGATCGTCGCCGGCATGGATCCTGGTTTCGTCATGGTGGACGTGGAGAGTGAGAACATTCAAGACATTGTGAAGCCGGGTGTCTTGGGAGAGGCAGGCGGACAAGGAGGCACCAGGTTCGGAGCTGTCTCGTCTTCAGGAATGGGATATATGGGCATGGGCAGCTGGGTGCCGAAGCCGCTGGCTACAAGACTGAATGAGGGGGAGATGCTCCTTGCGAAGGATGTCAACAGCTTGTTCATCGATACAGACGGAAACGCGCTCGACAAGCGACAGGTGCCGTGGCCCGCCGGCCCTGAATACCTCGCATACTCGTATCCGTATATGCTCTCGTTACAACCGCCGTCCAAGGGAGGGCTCGAGGTGCGGAATCCGGACACACTCAATTTGCTCCAAACCATCGCCCTTCCGAACGCAAACTTTGTCCACGTTCCCCAACCGAATATCAGTCTCGCACACGCTGGAAAAGGGTTCTTGGTAGCGAGCGACAGGTGTATTTGGAGAATGGGAGCGCAAAACTACGAATCGCAGATCGATGAGCTCGTGCTCAACGGACGGTACGACGAAGCACTCAGCTTGCTCAACATGCTTGAGGACACGCTGCTCCAGGACAAAGAAGGGAGGATACGAGAGATTCAAATGCAGAAAGCGCAAGCACTCTTTGATCTTCGGAAGTTCCGAGATGCCATGGACCTCTTTACGGAAGCTAAGGCTCCTCCCGAGCGAGTAATCGCCTTATATCCACGATCGATCGCCGGTAATCTTGCAGCAGCCGAAAGCGTAAAAGACGGCGAGAGTGTTGTAGATGAAGAGGAAGCAAATGGGGAAAAGAGTGTGGCGGAGAGTAAAGAGTCTACCTCGACGGCTCCATCAACCATTGGTCGATCAATGATGGGAATGGGCAGGTTCGTGGGGCACAAAAAGACGGAATCCGATGCAGCATCGATAAGATCTGCTGCCAAGGACGACGCCGCTGACACAGCGAGCATCAAGGGGAAGACTTCAGAAACCATCGTACCTGAGAAGACACTTGAAGGGAAGGAGCTTAGGATAGCTGTGCATGCGCTGCAGTCTTTCCTTGCGCAATGTCGCGTTCAGATCAAGCGCTACATTGACACAGACGGCAACCTGAAAGAACCCCTACCTCAACCGAGTGAGAGTCAGGCTGATGAGTACAAACCGCCTTTCCACTACTTCATCCAATCGACATTACCTCCAAGTCAGATCGACTGGGCAGCCGAACTGCTCAAGGTCGCGCAGCTTGTCGACACCACCCTATTCCGAGCCTACATGCTCGCCAGCCCCAGCCTTGCTGGCCCGCTATTCCGCTTACCCAACTTCTGCGAGCCGGACGTTGTCAACGAGAAGCTTTACGAGACTGGCCGATACGCCGATCTGATTGACTTCCTCCACGGCAAGAAGCTCCATCGACAGGCCCTAGAACTACTGGAGCGTTTCGGCAAGAACGAGGCAGCCGAAGAGGTGGCACCAGCACTCCAGGGTCCACAGCGCACGGTGGGCTACTTGCAGCAGCTCCCACCCGAGATGATCGATTTAATACTTGAATTTGCGGAGTGGCCGCTGCGCGTCGACCCAGCGCTCGGTATGGAGGTCTTCCTCGCTGACACTAAGAATGCGGAGGAGCAACCGCGTCAGCAAGTACTCAGCTTCCTGCAGCAGATTGACTCTCAGCTTGCGGTCAAGTACCTGGAGCATATTATCGAGGAGCTGAACGACCTTACGCCGGACTTCCATCAGCTGCTGGTTGATCTGTTCCTCGAAAGATTGCGAGCTGGAGAGTTCAAAGACGATGAGGAGAAAGGCCGTTGGAGGGAGCGGTTACAGACGTTCCTCAAATCGAGCTCACAGTACAACAAAGTGCGCGTGCTCAAGCAGCTGCCTCCGGAAGACCCCGATTACTACGAATCTCGCGCCATTGTGTTGAGCAAGATGCTGCAGCACAGGCAGGCGCTCTCGATTTACGTCTTCCAGTTGAAGGACTACGACAAAGCTGAGGAGTAAGTCCATCGTCCATGCTCTACAGGCTTTATTGACTTCTCTAGGTACTGCAACCAAACCTACCTCACAATGCCACAACCTCTGTCCCCAACAAAGCCCTTCCAGCCCTCCGTCGCTGTGCCCCCAACCACAAATTACGACGACGCAGAACCCTCAATCTACCACGTCCTCCTGTCGCTCTACCTTGCGCCCCCACCGCCCCACCAACCTAACTGGCCGCCCGCGCTCTCCCTCCTCAGCAAGCACGGCGCGCGCCTCCCCGCCAACACAACCCTCGACCTCGTGCCGCCCAGCCTCCCCGTCAAAGACCTAGAATCCTATTTCCGCGGGCGCATACGCAATGCGAATTCCGTCATGAACGAGGAGCGCATCGTTGCGCGCTTGCGGGCTGTCGAGAAAGTGGAGGTCGAGGCGGCGGTGCTGCTGGGAGAGGGGAAGACGGATGTGAATGGAAGGAGGATGCCAGGAGGGCTGAATCGGAGGGTAGTGATTGATGAGGATAGGCATTGTGCGGTTTGTCATAAGAGGTTTGGCGGGAGCGCGATTAGGGTGTATCCGGATAATAGTGTGGTGCATTCGGGGTGTTTGAGGGGGAGTGTGGGGAGGAAGGGGGGTGGGTCGTGGCGNTAGCGCTNTGATTGGAGTGGGTGATGGCGCAGGGATTCGAAGGTGGTGGTCGTATATAGAGGTGGTTTGATACCCAGTCGTAGCATAATCCTTCTCATGAGGCATCTTGATATCTTCTATGATCCTCGTGCTTTGCGATAACATCTGTGCATCCGCATGGTATCCAAATATCTTGCGCAGTGTTCCATGGCTCCCCGTCCTTAGTCGTCGACGACTTCCTCGCCGTAATTCTCCTCTTCCTTTTCATCGTCAACTTTGCCTGCGTCACCGCTTGCCGCTTTGTCCTCGTCCATCTTCTGAGTTAGGAAGGCGTTGACGTCGCCTTGGATGTTCTTGATCGAGGCTTCGAGCACGGTGAGGTAGGCGATGCGGTCCTCGGTTGAGGGGGCGGCGGAGATGGTGGGGAGGGTCTCGGAGAAGGTGTGCGGACTTGGAGTGTTGTTTGGAGA
>JAFHBV010000242.1:0-55148 GCA_019022785.1 Pseudomonodictys pantanalensis
TCTCTGTCCTCCCCGTCTACCCAATTTCCCATCCCTCCCGTTCCCCCACCTACTCAAACCCCAGCCCCAGCGCCACCTCCCTCGCGCACCACAAGCGGCTACAACTACCAGCGCCCTACGCTGCCGCCGCAGAGTATACTTGCTGCGGGGGCTGGTGCTGGAGTGGGGAGTCCGAACTCGCAGGGAGGGGATGGAAAGGGGCAGACGAGGCTGCAGGCCACGTTTGAGGCAATTAAGAAGATGAGTGCGGAGTTGAGCAGCCCGAAGATTGTGGTGAGCCCAAAGAAGGGGAATAGTGCTAAGGATAAGGAATGGGAGCGTGATGATGAGGAATTGAGGGCGCCGGAGTATTTTGATGTTGTGGTTGAGGAGGAGTGAGGCGTGTGTGGCGTGAATGTTTGCAGCGTGGTTATGTGGGGATTTTTCTTGGTGTGTGTGAGTGGTCTAAGCAGCGTTTTGTTACCTGTTTTGTTTTGGCCTCTTGTGTTTGGTTCTGCGTGGTTAATGTGTACCTGTATCGAGTCAGTAGTATTTGAGCAGGAAGGATGGTTATTGTAGGGTTGTGTAGATGAACGAGTGTTTCGCTATTATGCTAGAGGATCAATACGCTAATACTGCTGTGACAAGGATGTGATATAATACCGACCTGTATCTATCTGGCTACACATATCGACGCCACCGACTCTTCAAACCAACCGAGTGGGCCTTCTCGCGGGAAAGGGAAAGTCGAGCATACGGCAGCCCATAGGAGATACGGTAGACTAGCATCCTGGGTGCAATCATGGTGGTTTGTACCCTTGAAGAGTCCTATATGAACGCGGGTGCCTGTCGTTATTGCCAACTGTTTCGTTCCCGCCATAGTGCGACTTCGTAGTGTTCATCCACACTACCCAGCAGCTATGACCCCATGTGTATCTTGTAGCGACTCTTGACCACCTTCCTACACAATGGGCATTTGGTATTCCTAATAGCAGGGATGTGCGGCTGCCTCTCCGGGCAGACGATGTCCGCGCACCACTGGCACATGACCATGTGACCGCATGGTAGCACTGCGATATCCGCCAGCTGCTCGTAGCACACCTTGCACTCAAGCTTCTTGGTCATTTGCTCCGTGGTCATGGCGGGCGGGCGATTGGGTTGGTCGTCCAGGCTCGCCGTTGGGTACGGGTTACCATGGGCTTGGAGGGTGTCCAATAATTGTTGACGATTCGGTAGATTTGAGGCTCTCACGATATCTGTGAGGAACTGGGCGCGAGTACGGCCAGGCCCAGGCACCTCGATATGTTGGTATCTGCGTGCTGCACGGCCTGGTGCGTTTCCAGCCTCTGAAATGCCAGCTTGTGAGCTTCCGGGTTGGGAATTTCCGACCTGCGGATCGTCCGTCTCGCCACTTTGCCCCAAGTTTTGGCGCGATTCCGCCATGACTCCCCAGAGAACTTGCTGCTCAATCTCTTGGCGTTCCTGTGTCGAGAGCCCATCCAGTGGCGGTACCGTCGTCTGTCCACTTGCTCGTCGCTCCTCCGCCTGTCGATATCTAGTGAAGGCTCGATTATACATTGAAGTGAGTGGGGACTCGTAGTCATCTCGCTGGACATCTTCTGCAGTACCGAACAGTCGTTGGAAGCGTTCTCGTGCGCGTTGGGTCCGCAACTCGGATCGATTCGGTGCCGTTTCCGACTCGAGGGTGGACTCAAGGGTTGAAGTTTGGCCTACTGGGCCTGAAGTCCTCCGCGAAAAAAGAGAAATCTCTCGGTTCGGGGGAACTAAGCTATTTAGCACCAGCATACAAGGACAATCAGGCTATGAGTGGGCGGCCCGTACCTGTGAATCGTTGGGTTTGCGTTGGCTCCGCAACGTCCGTAGCCTCAACTTCTTCTTCTGATGCGTCTTGCAGAAGATCATCAAGGGTATCCTCAATACTCTGTTGTGGCTCCGCGGGTCGCTCTTCCTCAGATGAAAGCCGTCGTCGCCGAAATCGGTTT
This sequence comes from Pseudomonodictys pantanalensis, assembly GCA_019022785.1. Classification (NCBI taxonomy): domain Eukaryota; kingdom Fungi; phylum Ascomycota; class Dothideomycetes; order Pleosporales; family Parabambusicolaceae; genus Pseudomonodictys; species Pseudomonodictys pantanalensis. The sequence continues at coordinate 1,983 of JAFHBV010000242.1, forward strand.
CCTACGCGAAACGCGTCGTTCCTCCTTCTAACACGCATCTCGTCTAACGTCCGGGGAAGGAACCCTGGGCTCACTTCACTGAAAGGCTCCCCTATCACCGATATACGTATCTCTTGTCCATCTAAATGCCTAGCTACTCGATAGCCTTGATGGAATTCGAACCAGCGCTCGAGGAACTCGGTCTGGTCTGGGATTTCGGGTATGCGGGTCTGGGAAGGATCGAGTGGTGGGTCTGTGGCTGCTAGACGATTGCTCCAGAATTCTGGGAATGGGGTTAGGATTCACGCCGATACGAAGACTGCGATGCCGCAGCAAGGGAGAATATACCTTTGCAGAACCAACAGTAGCCCTGCCACCGCGTCCCCCTCTGCACGAAGCCCACACCATCTATGTATACGCGATATGTCCGTGAATGCGGTCGGGTGTCAGCGCAGGCGCAGCAATTCGGCGTTGATGTCAACCGGCAGGATGTCGCGAGCTTGTGCGGGCAATGCGAGTCGAGGCGCGGGCAGTCGCCGGTGAGGGTACCCATTCCTGCGCTCTGTGATGTGTTAGAGCTAGGAACGGTGAAGAGACGCGTGAAAATACGGTGAAGAAAAGACAAGGGGGATGTGAAGATATAGAAGTTTTGGGTGGCGGACTTAACGATCATCAACCCCCGCGTCGAGAAGTGGGGTGGGGTATTCATTCAGCACGGGCCAGTCAACAACAACTGAGGCATCAACTGTAGCGTCACAGCCACATGACTAGACATATGCATTGCCACTGGACTTGAGTGGCTCATTGTCTGTACTTTGGCTCCTTTATGTTCACAAGGCGAAAGCTAATCGATATGAAAGGGCATATAAATAACCGTCCTGCAGCGCTGCCACCTCTTTCCCCAAACATCAACACCACAACACCAAAACATACTCCAGGTTGATCACTACTGAAATCTGTCCGCGACATGGCAATCCCGAAGATGGTAGAGGTCGACACCTCAAAAAAACACTTCATCCTCAAAGAGTTCTCAGGCATCAAGCTACGGCCACATATTCCAGTGTACCTCCCAGACAACCTCTCCAAGACCCAGCTCATAGGAGACGATTCCACGGAAGCCTCAAACTCTCCTGGAAAAGATACCGAACCCCCAAAGCATCCAGGCTTCAAGCCTTTCAAAGACTGGCTCACCGCGCTTCTCCATAACCTTCAACTCCAAAAGCAGCCCAACCACACCTTCCATGGCAAGCTAACCCACTACCGCCTTCTCGAAATCACCGTCCAGTCCGCAGATTGGTTCGGCCCCTCGAAACTTGGCTTCCTAAAAGTGCAGTCTAGAGTCGAGAACCCCCACGACCCCAAAAAGTGGCTCCCAGGAGCCGCTTTCCTACGCGGAGGCAGCGTCGCCATCTTGGTACGCCTATCCTTTCTGACTGCACTTATAACCGTGCTGACTCGGGATAGTTGATTATCCAGCCCTGGCACGAAACCCCACAGCCAGACCAAGATCTACAAAAATACGCAATCCTCACCATCCAACCCCGCGTCGCCGCAACCTCCCTTGCCTTCGCCGAAATCCCCGCCGGCATGCTCGACGGCTCGGGAGACTTTGGAGGCAAAGCCGCTGCGGAGATCGAAGAGGAAACGCACATCAAGATCCACAAGTCCGATCTGTTCGACATGTCGCTCGCCGCTGTATCCGACCTGCCAATTGCTCCGCTGAAAAAGGGCAATGAGATGGAGAATGGGACTATCCTTGAAGAGAGGAGCCATTCCGCCATGTATCCGAGTCCGGGCGGCTGCGATGAGTTTATTCCGCTCATGCTGTGCCAGAAGCGCATGCGTGTTGAGGACTTTCGGGCTCTCGAGGGTAGAGCCACGGGGCTTAGGGATGAGGGCGAGGTGATTACGTTGAAGGTTGTGCCGCTGAATAGGCTGTGGAAGGAGGGAGGCAGAGATGGGAAGACGTTGGCTGCGCTGGCGTTATATGAGGGCCTGTCGAGGGAGGGGAAACTGCCACTCATGCCTGACAGGCCAGATGAATAGACGAAAGATGTCGGTCAAGAGCCTGCTGAAGCACCAGAGGATGCTGGTGGAAATCCGAACGCAACTGTGCATCTGGTAGAACGATAAGAATGAAGATTAATAGTTCAAAACGACCGTTTATCATGTCGTCAAAAGCAAGGGTATCTCTGACTCCGCCCCAACGCCATCAAATGCCCATGATCGTGACCAAATGCAAAGTCACATAAAAATAAAACACCTTTTCATGGCAACTGATCCCCTAAAAATGCTGTGCATGCCCACTGACCATCAACGCCACGACCATGCAAAGTAGCTTTGAGATGCATGCGCTTGATACGCCGAAGCAGCCGCCGTGCCATCCGGCTGCCCGGCTGCACTAACGAGAGGGCTGCGATATCCATCTGGATAACATCCATCCTGCTGGGTGGAGATGTGCTGAAATAGCCTCGCTGCGGAAGAAATCGTTTTCTTAGACTTCGACAGAGTCCATCTTGCTGGGATATAATGGGATCGTTTTTGCGGAGATGGATTTGTTTGTTGTCCAATGGGGGCGAGAGTAAACCGTATCGCTTGACAAAAGTCTTTTCTGGACTCGGGCAAGGACCCTCTTCCACCACGCAATTGATATCTTTTCTGCGGGGACGCAGTGGTTCCTTCTAAGATGCACCGCCCATGCTGGCCACGCTCGCGATACTACTCTTCCGCTGTGGACCAGGGCCAGGGAGCTGACCAGGCAGAATCTGTCTCGGCCCCGCGCTGCTTGGTGCCGCCATGCTGATGGAGCTCTGCCGCCTGCTACCTGAGCCCATTGGACCATCTAGGCCGGCGCTTAGCGGTGCTGCGAAACCCATGCCACCGCCGGGAAAGTTCTCTGCGGTAGCGCTTCCAGGGGCGCCCATCATGCCAAGCGCAAGACTTCGTCCAGTTCCCAAATTCTCGGCCCCCGGTGTCATGGCTGGGTATAAATTTCCTCCGGGAGGGGCACCAAGTGCGGATCGGAGCATGTCCTTCATGCGTATGTATTGGTACTTCGATCTTTGAGAGACGGGCATGAAGGTAGCCATAGGACGTGGACGGTGGCGGGCCAGAGCTGCCATGATTGCTTCTTTCTCCTCGTCGGAGTCGACTGCGCCTGAAGGTTCGAGGTCCTCGGGTAGGGGAGCGTTTGCGTCGATTGCAGCACCTATAATTTGTGGTCAGTCATGGACCGCAGCTGAGTCAAACAAAGGACTTACGTTGCTGCTTCGCTTGATTCTTCTTCTGATACTGCGCCAATAGCATGTCGTACGGCAGACTTCGCCCCGGAACCGCCCTTTTAAGACCCATCGAGTGACTCTTGCAGGTCAGGCTCCTTGCGCAGAACCCTCCATTTGGCAGGGCTACACCACACTGCTTCTCCACATCGACAGGTCCCTTGGGTTTTGCCGTCTTCTGCTTCGGCTCGTCTTTCTTCTTTTTCTTCGCGCCCGGCTTCTCCGCATCGGCATCGATTTTCCGTTTCTTGCCCTTCTTCGCGCCCTCGCCATCGACAACCGCTCCCTTCACGGCCGATTTCCGGGCATTTTTTCCATTGTCCTCGTCTTCGCCCTTCTCCTTACGTAGAGCAGCATCTTTAGCTTCCTTAGCTTCCTTCTTCTTCTTAAGTTTCTCCTGCTTCTTGTTCAAGCATTCGCGGGCGTGGGCGGCGGCGGAGGCTCGTTGGACGGGGCGTCGACAGTGTTTGCATTGTACGGTGTCTACTTTGTCATCGACTGGGCGGCCGTTGGGAAAGGCTGTGAGTGTCTTCTCTTCGGGAGGTTTGCTGATCGGGGAGGCGGCGGCGGGGGTAGCTTTGCTGTCTACATCTGGATGTATGTTAGTGGCATGCACACTGTGAACATGCCGGGAACACATACTCGCCGCATCGCTCTCCTTCCAATTCGCCGACAGCCCACTCTTCGCTGTCCTATTCCCAATTTTCAATATAACCTTCGTCTTCTCCGTCTCCTCAACCTTGGCCTTAATCGCACTCTTCTCGAGAGCGCCTACTTTCGCCGAAGCTGGGGGTGCTAGTGTACGTTAGCATGAAGCCCTCGGTAGAAAGCCCTAACCAGATGGCAAGGGGAAACTCGGTAGGAAGGCTGATATCGCACCTTTGCGGGCTACGCCGTTGGCAGCCATGATGGGGGTTAGTAGCGCTCCGGTGACTCCTGCGGAGTGTTTCGGTGATGTGTAGAGGTATCCAAGAGAGCGCCCTGAGTGAGCCACTGGCGGTACAGGTGTTGAATTCGTGAGTGGTGATGGGATAGTTGGAGGGTTGATGGCGGGCTGCGGCGTGGCGAGGGTCGCGCGGTGCAGGGTGTGCGCCAAGACAGAGTCGTGGGTGGAGCCGCTAGACCAAATGCGGATGCGTACCCACTACGTCACCTTCGTATCTTCAGTTTGTCTGCTTTCGTTGGGAGCGTGAATTAGAAGTTGCTACGTGCTCTATACTTTGGCTGGTTCAAGCTCGGAGAAAAGACAGCGGAAGGAGTCGCTCATTTGATCATAGCATGGACATCTAGTGATTGACCGTCGCTTTTATACAGGATATTTGAAGGAGTATCTACACTTGACTATCCGCTCGAAAGAGCATGCATTACCATAGGCTACACCAATGCGGCGGATACGAACCCTCTATAATTGAGCCTGGCACGAACCTGGCAAGCTGAACCCATGACGACTCCACCCGAGCCCTGTTGTAGTATGAAGAGTATCCATGTAACGCCGCAGATATGCATAGCAGGAAGATGTACAGAACCGAGGGCATCCACACCCCGAACCCGCACCAGCATGCAACACCGTCTACGCCCTGCAATGGGAAGAAGTCGTAAATCGTGAATCAAGTGGTGAACTGAGATCAAACTTCACATACCGAAGCAAGTGATGTCTCTACTTCCGACCCTTTCCCCTCGTGGATTTAGCAACGCCCCTTCGCTGCTTTTTAGGTGGCTCGTATTCCTCGGAGTGATTGTGGCCGACTTCTTCCCTCATGATACTGTTCGTCCATAACAGGCAGCGGTTCGGTGTCTCCTCCTTCTCGGCTTGGGCCTTTTTGCGCGCCGAGTGACGCGGCGCAAACTGCTCTTCATCATCTTCGTTCATCCGCACGTCCTCTGAGAGATGCTCCTTCATCTTGACCATGTACTCGGCAATCTTGTCGCGGAACATCTGCAGCTCTTTGCGCAAAGCTTTCTCGCGAACACCACGCTCGTCGAGCCACGCCATGAGGTCGTCGATGTCGGCGGGATCATCGTAGTATCCCCATTCCGATGAGTTCGAGAGGTGCGTAGGGCCTTCTTCCTTTTCTTTGCGCATTGGAACCGTGAAACCGAACTCGTCCATGTCCTGTGACAGCGCAGGCTCTTCAAGGTTGGGTTGAAGTTCATACTCATCTGGTCCCTGGACCCAGATTCGGCCATTGGCATAGCCATACTCGGCCGTGGAGCTGGAGGGCACACCGCCGTATGGCATACCATTGTGCTCGAACCAGTAGTACTTGTTCAGGAAGCGATCTTTGCCCAGTACTTTACTCCGGTGGACCAGTGTCTCTCGCAGGTCGTCATCAAGCTCGTTGACGTTGGCCTCGCAAGTCCTGAGCTCTTCCTTCTTCTTCTCAATCGCTTCTAGAAGCTTCTCCCACTCCTTTTGCTGCTTCGTCTTGGCAGCCTCCTCTTTTGCCTTCTTGGCCTTCTCTTTCTTCGCAGCTTCGCTCTCGCGCTTGCGCTTGTTCTGCTTGACAGCTCGGCGCACTTTACGATTGCCTGATTTTGGCTCGTCAGACCCACTCGCTGGTTCCGGATCGTCTTGTGCGTCGTCCGTGCCAGCCATGGAGACATCGTGTGTCTCTTTCGCTTCGACGGGAGACGCTGGTTGGTTTAACGGTAACTGAATCTTGCGTTCAATGTCAAGCTTGAATAGCTCGTCGGCCCTGTGCAAAGTCAGCAGCTTGAAAAGCATTGGGAAAGTTTGAGACTTACAGCTCCCTCCGCTTCTTTTGGAACTCAATCTTCTCTTTTCGTAGACGGGTCATTTCCTGGGACGCAGTAACGAGGGCATCGCGGAAGTGCTCGGTCGTGACAGTTAGACGCAACGCAATCTCGAGCGCGGATATTCGAAGGTTCACGTCCAGGTCTGCGTAGTTGTTCGCTATGTTCTCCACGGAAGGCTCCTCGTCAGGTGGGACGAGCTTCGCCAGGATCTCGTCACAAGGTCCCTTGTGCGTCGGGTTGTAGGATAGTCGGTACAGGAGTCCGACCAAGATCGCTTGCCAACCGCCCTCTCGAAAGTTTCGAATTTGAAGCTGCTCCACCCAATCAAACTCTTCCAGAAACTCGGCGGCCTTGTGGGTTTGCTTCGGGGGTTCGGGCGTGGGTGTGCGCTGTTTCGCGATGGAGGCGGCTCCTGATTTCCGCAAGCTGCTACGTGTTGTCCGGACAGGCGGTTCGGGCTCAGGCTCTGGAGTCGACTCTTTGCTCTCCTCTTCATCTCCTGACTCTTCCTCATCAGAGAGATGTGGCAGAGGTATCTGGAGTTTCCCAGAATCATCCACATACTGCTTCAGGACGGCGCAGTGCACTTCAGTCAAAAGCTCGCATTCAACCTCATCAGAAGAGAAGCCCATAGCTTCAACGAAGTCATCCAGAGTGAACGAATCGAGCATGTATATCGTATCGTGCACGTTGAGGGTTTCCCACGCGCATAGAAGGGGGCCAATGCTTTTCATCAGGATACCCTTCTTCTTTTCGTCAGGGAGCGGTTCAGCTCCGTCTGGGACATCATCGGAGAAGAACTTCAATGGTGGCCGGGTGTTGTGAATCTGCGGAAACTTGATTCGGAGATCTTCAATCGGGTATTTGACCGGCTCGAATGGCTTAACGACGGGGGCTGGATGTTGCTGGGGAACGTTAGTCGGTGCAAGCGTTTGATACTGCATGAAACTGCCTTGGAAGGGAAGACTGATAGGCAAGCCGGAACCAGCGGGTGGCATCTGCTGAGCTAGATGAGCAAGATGGGGGGGAAGCTGTATGATGGGGAATTGCGGATGTTGTTGTGGAGATGGCATTGGCGGTACCACGTGATGAAGCGGAGGCGGCGCAGAGAACGGGAACGGTGGCAGGGCCTGTATACCCATCACGTGTGGGGGCAATTGTCCCGGAGGCAATTGAACAAATCCAGGATGTCCTGGCCCGGGCGCTGGCCCGGCTGGCCGTGCACCATTAACATACGGTAACGATCCATTCGTTGTGCCATGGTGGTTTGCCGCATGTGTCACGCCGTTTGTTTGGGCAGCATTTGCTGCCTTCTTTGCGGCCATGATTGCGTCGCGGCTCTTCGCCTCGGGGATCTTAGTAGGAATGCCGTATCTCTTTGCGAGGTGCTCCTTGACCATCCATGGAGCGCCATTCCAGGATTCTCTTGACACCGCGCTTCGCAAGAATTGCTTCAAGATGAGTTTTGAGTAAACTCTTCGGTCGCGCTGCAACTCCGCGGCTTTGTAACGGATGATATCCTCGCCATTATCTTCCATCTTGACCGTAAAGGTGAAAGACATGAATTGAGGGTCGGCCTCGGTATTATTATAGATAGTATGCAGTCTCGTGGTATCAGCAATGTGCTGGATGACGCCATATCGACGACCGGCTTCAGTCTCGATAGATACCCGGTCGCCGACCATGTAGTGCTCGCGGAAGTGCTAAATATGATAGTCAGTAAGGAACGGCCCAAAGGACTGTTAGCTTTTGACGTACGTCGAAGACTTTATTAACTGAGATACGAGTTAGCTATTGGTACTGGATGTGGGGCACTGCGACGGACTTACCCAGATCATCCATGCGGGCCGTGTTCCTGAACTGCACAAAGTCTAGCACGCGCTCCCGCAGACCTTCTGGGAAGATACTATTGATCTCCTTTGAAGCTTCGGACTGTGCTTCTGTTAGGTCGTGCTTGCCGTTCTCCGAGCGGCCGGCGGCGCGTACCTCGCTCTCCATTGCTTCAAAATATGTGTAGCCAGTATGCCCGGTCGATTCGCAGGTGAACACTTTCTGGGTTGTGTTAGGTCTGGTTCGTGTGTGCGTGTGTTAGGGCTGTAGGGTTCTTGCCTGTAGGTAAAAGTCTCGCCTGGGATGACGTTAGCGCGAGTGAATGACAGCGTGGGGCATGATCCTACCGATTGAGATACTTTTCATAGTCTGTGAAGACTTCTCCCGTCTCCTCGATCGCCCATACCTGCGCATCTGTTTAGCCCGGAGTCCTTGGCCCCGATCTCGACCAGAGCTCACCTCAGTGTTGTCATCGAGGAACGGGGGAATGGGCTCGAGTTTGACGGGTTTGCGCTTGTATTGTACCTGCTAATGTGAGCGGAGGCCTCGCGAACAGGGCGTGGGACGCGTTCTCGTACCATTTTGGCGGACCTCTAGCTCATCTGGAGCTTCTCGCGATCCGGAGGTGCGCGTCGCAACTTCGGAACCGTCGCGGTACTGGATTCGCGTGTGGATTGCCTGATAGGCGGTTTCGTGGGGCTGGAATAGGATGGCGAGTCTTTTAGGAGACTATCAGCTCTTAATTGAGCTTGCCTATGACGCGCACAGGGAGAAAGGTCGAGAAAAGTGGTGGTCCACCGCCGTCGATCCGAACACCGTTCCGAGACGCGTCTCTAAGTCAGTCAGCGTGTTTTTCGGGGGTTGAGGTGGATTTGTGGACGTGGTGGGGGATCGGTGGAGCGTAATGGTGAGAAAAAGAGAAACAAGAGGGCAGGCGATGAATGGAGGGTCAACTGTAGCATGCCAAAAATGCCCAGGCTCGCGGAGGTAGTCGGACTAAGCCAGGGTCGGCAAGCACGCCCCCGAACGGCTACTATTTGCACCCTACCACCACGCGCGCCCGCGTCCTCACAACACCAACGTATTTGGGCTCATTTTGATCCTCTGTTCGTGGATAACATCGTGGAAAGCCATGATAAAAGCCTTGGTATAACTGCGCACCCTTGCACCGGGTATATATGATGGCTGCCCTGGACTACGCCTCCACGCCTTTGAGTGCCACCCCAGCAGCAGCCTGACCCACTTTCCCAGGGCCAGGACCGAGTCAACCATTCTGCCCGCATTCCTCCACACACGCCGTAATAAAATGTAGGAATACGATATTCCCGTCGAGAGACATATTTCGCACTTGCTAGAGCTGTCAGGGGCAAATCCTCTCCGCTGTGATGACAGCTAGGCATCCAGGATGCCGCCAATGGACAGCTAGGAGACAGCAAACCACATCCGCAGTTACACAGCTCTCTATATCCTCCATGTATCCAAGCAAACAATGTCACAAGGATATGCGGACTGCCAGATCGCTCGGTATGAGCTCGCACCAGCCAGCATCGGATGGTTCTCGTTGACTACGCAGCGCCGTCAGGCTCGATGAAAGCTACAGAAGGCGATTGAGTAAAAGTAAGAACTGAGGTATGAATATTCCATACGCATATTTAGGAATTCATGCCGAGATTCTATGCCTAAGAGTCCATATACACAACGGAAAAGCCTATGTAGCTACCGACTACGCCAATTGCAGAGTAGGAGCTGGTAAACATAAGAGGCAGAAATTCATATTTCTCTCCGAACAAAATCCCATGCACTAACGAGCAGTAGGCGATGAGTGGTATTGATAGGGCGATATAGAAGAACGAGAACCGATCAAGGAGGAATACCCGCGGATGGGGAGATCTGTGACATGTTAGCCACTACGACTGAGCGAGAGGCTGGCTTAGTACTCACGCTGGAGCGAGGCGATCGAACGCTAGTAAGAACGCGATCAGCCATAGAATCGTATACGCCGTCTTGATGGGGAACTCCGCAGCTGTAAAAAGCAGAGGGAACAGAGATACGTGGCCGGAAACAGCCAATGGTCGGAAGGCACTGAAGTAACGGCGGTCTCTTAGTGCAATAAGACTGAAGGGAATTATCACGAGTAGAATGGCCTTCTCATGGACGTGCCACCCGAAGAGAAAAGACGCGTAACCACAAAGTGTTACTGCGCCTACAAACGTCTCCCAGGTTGGCCGAACGAGAAGTCGAATGAGCGCCGGCTTACTACGTCAGTCATGGAGTCATGGAAGGGACTTGGAACTATATGCGTACAATTTGGAATCCCAGCGTAAGGAGAAACGTTGTTAGCGGTGCAACGTCCGGGAGAACCGCAAAGGAGCTATCACCGACCAATCCACGTGTCACACTGTTCACAGCTTCGCGGTCGACTGAGAGGCCGAGATACGGGGCCACTGCTAAGTTTAGCGATGAAAAGGGCCGGAAGAAGCTTTGACCTACGATAGATCAAGACTCGATCTGAGAATGAGTATAAGGCCCAGACGTTGGGTGCCCAGTACGCATGACATAGCCCTCGAGAGAAGGGAAATAGGCGACGAAACACTTGCTCAAGCTGGCCCCAGAGAGCAAACGGTCCAAAAGCGGCAGCAAATACCGCAATAATGCCAGCTGCGAGTTTGACACAATTGGAGAACCTTATGGTAAAGTATGGGAAGACCGGTCGTAGTCCTAGGCAGTACGCTCGTAGCAGGTATACAAAGTATGCAGGGGCGAGGTAGAGGTAGATGTGCTTGAAGCATAACAGAGCGGCAAAGCAAAGCCCACCGAATAGAAGAGTAGACTCATTTCTAGCAAGAACAAGGGAGAGGATCAGGATGCCGTAGAGGAAGCCGTTATACTGGAAATGGATGTGGTCGATAATTAAGAGTCCGGGAGACAGGAGCACTGAAAGTGCAGCGGCATGGGCCGTTGCTTTTACTTTCGAACTTTTGACGTATCTACTGCAAATTAGTCAAAGTTCAAATGCGTGGCAGGGAGTAATACAAGTGCAAGGCATAGAAGAGCACGAATTCTGTAATGATGACAGTGGCACGTTGGAAGTACACTGTCTGCCAGCTATCGTAACCCAAAGCCTTTACGTTGAGTAGTCCGGGCTCGAAATATGCGGCGGCTTGTGATAGGAGCCATTCAAAGTATGCGAAGAATGGTGGATAGTCCAATGTCCATTCCGAGGTTTTCTAGCGGAGCGATTAGTATGCATGCTAGGTGCTGGGTAGTTTCCAAGATTTCCTCACTTCGTAGTACCATTCTTGGACCGGTAGAGAATGTGTGAGAGCTAGCCAGTTACGATGGACCTCGAAGTCGGTTGATTTGCTGCCCCAAACAATGAATATTCGAACCAGAGAGATTTTCAGTATCTTGCAGTATGGACTTACTACGCTGGAAAAAGAAGCACTTTTAACGCAGTGGCGACAATGGCGCACTGGGCGATGGATGGATACAGTTCCGACATTAGGACATTGAGGGCGCGTTGATGGGCGCGACGAAAAGGGTCGGACCTGGCGAGATCAGATGTTGGGGGAAACGTGACTTAGCGAAGCGAGCCTGCTTGATTGGCCCTGCGCTGTTCTCCACCAAAGTCCCACAAACGGGCACAACCAAAACGCCAGAAGAGTCAAACGTCGTTCAAACCCAACTTGCTTGCACCGAAACAAAACGCACGCCGACATCGTCATCGTCTTCATGCCATGCTTTCAAGACTAAATATAGATGGATCAAACACGGAGCCACACCACATGCTACAGAACGTTTTGCTCGAGAGCCTCAGATTCTCAGTCCGCCACCAATGGTGGATGCCCGGTGCCACGGTTCCACGTGAGCCTGGGGTGAAACGCCAGCGCCGTTCGAGGGCTCCCCTGAACGCGCGATTTTGATGGGTCTCGTTGTGGCACTGCATCTCTTCTCCTCATCGGGAGCTGCGCCAAGCGCCATCCAAATCCGATGTGCAGGAGCCGTGTTGGTCGTGTTGGAGGGCTTCTAGACAACAGAAGCGAGAGCCTAGTCAGGAACGACGAGTATTGTCTCTGCAGCATGCTGCAATTACCCGGGCCTGGCTGCGTCCCTCTGGAGCCGCCCGCAGACCAGCGACTCGGTGCATGGCCCTCGGCGACGGGCGACGGGCGACGGGCGACGGGCGACAGGCACGCTTCGTCTGAGAGCAGAACAGCGCATCGCTGCACGCAATCGGGCGTCACCAGGGCACAAGCGGCTCGCAGCCTGAGGCTTTCTGCAGGGCCCGCCGGCGAGCGTTGGTGGTGTGGATGATTCAGGATGGTTGGGGGTACGCGCGTTTAAAATAAGCAGGTGCGCTATGCCCCATGCGGAGATGCTCATTTGCGCCTGCCTCCTGTCTCCCGGCTTTCGCTCGCGCTTTTCTCAGGCCTTCGTCTCTACCTCCGACCTCCCAGCTCACCGTTCCTCTTCTTCGACCCCATCCGCTCATTAACTATCTTTCTCCTGCATTGAGGGCGCCGCCAAACTCTCTCCTCCTTGCATTTTCCATTATTATTGTGGTCGTTCTTTCAACCCCGTTCGCATCTTCAAAACAAGCTCCCGAGCCCCAATACATATCCTCCGCAGCCTGCCCTCTACCATCGTAATTCGGCCTTTCTGCGACCCTTCTGCGAGTCTATGCAGCTTCTATTTACGTCGGATTGTCTGGTACCAACCCTCATCTGACATCAGCTCGGCTTTCCACCAGATTCCTGGTTCCCGTATTGTCCTGCGTAATTGACTGCCGACCGATTAGCTGGATCCCTTGTTCACCATCGGCTCGCCATATTCAACACCATTTCAAGCGCCGGGACTATCATTGAGTTGCGATACGTAAGTCTTCACCCCTGTTTCTAGCGTCATCGCACGCTGCTGGACCGCTTGCTGAGATACTCCAGCTCCATCTCTAAGAGATTTAATACCCGCTTGTTCACTTTACGACCAGAGCAATCGCCCTAATTACCGGTCCGCCATTATCTTCACTTACACATATTTCGTAGTCCGGGACTTGTGAGGACCGGACGCAGTAATAAACCTTCGCCACGGCTGTACTATCCCAAAACGCGCGGGACAGCTTTGTCCTGCCCCCGCATCTCCTTGGAATGCAGCATCACGACAACGCACCGACCGCCTCCAGCGGACCCCGTCTCCAAACGAGTTTCCAGAAGCAGATGAACGGGGGACATACTGGGTTTTCGCACGGAGCGTTCAACACTAACCAGACAGGGTACGCCGACAGGCACCCTGAGAGGTCGAACATCCCCTCCATCAACACAGGAAGGCTTGCGCCGGGTCATCAGAACGGAGCAGAGTTGCAGACGCCAGGTACGGGATTCGACATGAACTTCACACCTTTGCTTCCCTCGCAGCTGCTCCTGGGGAGCCCGTTCCAGCCCGGTTCTCCATCTGCGTTTGCTTCGCCACAATTCCAGAATTTCGCCACCTTTGCAAGCCAGAACCAGCAACAGCACAACCAAGGCAACCACGTCGGTAGTCCTGTCCAAATGCAGCAGCCCCTCTCGCCACAGCTGTACCAAAACATGGTGTCGCCAACAAGCATGAACGGACCTGGCTTCTTCGGCGGACCCCAGTCACCAACCGGTGGATACTCTGGCTTCGGTCCTCAAGGCCTTGGTCTTGGTGCTTCGCTGCCAATCGCCCCTGGCTTGGTATCAGGCACCAGCAGGACGGTGTATTTAGGCAATATTCCCCCAGAGACTTCCGCCGAGGAGATCCTTGGCCATGTGAGGAGTGGCCAGATCGAATCCGTGAGGCTTTTGCCAGACAAGAACTGCGCATTCATCTCTTTCCTCGATAGCAGCTCTGCCACTCATTTCCACTCGGACGCAATCTTGAAAAAGTTGTCGATCCGTGGTCAGGATATCAAGATCGGTTGGGGCAAGCCATCCCAGGTGCCCACCTCTGTTGCACTCGCAGTACAGCAGTCGGGTGCCTCGCGAAACGTCTACCTAGGCAATTTGCCTGAAGACGTCACTGAGGAGGAATTGCGCGAGGACTTGAGCAAGTTCGGCCTTATCGACACGGTGAAGATCGTTCGTGAGAAGGCTATCGGCTTTGTTCACTTCCTCTCCATCGGAAATGCCATCAAGGCTGTTGCCCAGCTCCCGCAAGAGCCCAAGTGGCAAGCCCCAAGGCGTGTATACTACGGCAAGGACCGGTGTGCGTACGTATCGAAGACTCAGCAACAGAATGCGGCTCAATACCTCGGTATTGCCCCTGGCTATGCTCATGTCCTCAACGGTGCGGATCGTGACATGATCTCCAACGCCCTCGCACAGCAATCTGTGGCTGCTGCTGCTGTCGCCACCTCCGCCGGCGGTGTGAACAATCTCGGCAACCGGACCGTCTACCTTGGAAACATCCATCCTGAGACAACCATAGAGGAGATCTGCAATGTCGTGCGTGGTGGACTCCTTCACCACATCCGCTACATTCCTGATAAGCACATCTGCTTCGTCACGTTCATCGACCCTACCTCAGCTGCTTCGTTCTATGCTCTGAGCAATCTGCAGGGTTTGATGATCCACAACCGTCGCCTGAAGATCGGATGGGGTAAGCACTCTGGTGCTCTTCCTCCCGCGATTGCTCTAGCTGTCAGCGGAGGAGCTTCGCGTAATGTCTACATTGGTAACCTGGATGAATCTTGGACCGAGGAGCGCCTCCGGCAGGACTTCTCCGAATATGGCGAGATTGAGCTTGTTAACACCCTGCGGGAGAAGAGCTGCGCGTTTGTTAACTTCACCAACATTGCGAACGCTATCAAGGCCATCGAGGCAGTGCGAGGGCGGGAGGAGTATAAGCGATTCAAGGTCAACTTCGGCAAGGATCGCTGCGGCAACCCTCCCCGTCAGATTAATCCTAACCAGGGCCAACAGCAGCAGGCTGGCAGCGATGGTGTTCAGTCCCCATCGCCTATCAATGGTCTCCAGCCCCAACGCAGCAACACTGGGCCTTCTGTTTCGCCGACTGGATCTGGCGCGCCTGGCTCTGGCGGAAGCACGAACGGACAATTTCCCAGCATCCAGGCCCCTACGCCTGCAAGCATCCTCAACACTGGTGCCAACAACCCGCTGATGATGTACCTCCAGGCACAGCAGACTCAACAGCAGCAGGAAGTACCCTTCCAGCAACAGCAGCAACAGGTTCAGCAACAGCAGGCTTTCCCATCACCTCAAGCCGCATTCTACAGCGCTGACATGAACATGAACCCATCGCCGCAGCCTCACCAATCACACACTGCCCACAACAGTACGTCGAGCTTCAGCCTGATCAACGGCTCGTCCGGCCAGTCTGGCACGACAACGGTTGGCGGTCTCCTCGCCCCGTCGAACCTCAACGCACGTGCCCAGCACTCTCGCGCCGTCAGTCTGCCCGTCTTCACTCAGGGACCTTTTACACAGCCCGTGCAGCAATCCCAGGCTCCTTCGCAAAACTCCTTTGGTAGCCTGAGCTCAGGCATTGGTGGTTTCGGCAGCGGCAATGGAGGCTATGGTCTAGCCATCCAGGGCGACGGCGGTCTCCCGGGTTGGGCCGAGGAAGAGGTCGGCGCCCAGTAAAGAGACGGATTCTCACTTCACTTCGAATGTGCGATACTTTGCTCCACTTACCCACTTTAGTCATCGGCTACCAACACTTGAAATTTTTTTTTTCTCTTATATCCCTTTGCATTTGGGTCCGGGTTTCCTTGGGATGGCGCCATGCTTTAAGTACTATGTGTTGTAATCGAAATTTCTGTCGCGCAACATCCACACTCCTTAATACTCCCCCACCCACCTACCATGCGTACTTTTGTTTTAGTACCTCTTTCGATCCTTCTATTCGAGTTTTCTTTCTGGTGGTAGTGCGCCTGTACTGCTTAGCTAAGCGAGGTGCAGGTGAAGAAAATGATGTTGAGGGTCTGGCTTGGGTCCTCCACCCAGATGTACTTCTAGATATCTGTAGGGATAAAGAGGGAGGTGACGGTGATGGTCATGCGTGCAACTGGCGAAGTAAGGGTCTGTGTTGGAAATAATTCAATCTCGTTGATTACATATGCTCTTCTATTTGCCATGCAAGACAATACGTGATGCAACTCGTGCGATACTTGTATCAACTGCCTGGAGGCATCCGCAGCCATCGTCTACCATTGATACGCGTCATTACTGTCAAGGCAGCCTGCCTAAATTATATCTCCGCTTGGTAGGATTCCTTTTCGAGCCTGCGCAGATAGCTCGCACCCTGCCGACGGCGGGATGACGCTCCCAGACTGAATCAGGAAGTGCTTTCGTTCAAACGACGGAACGAAGACGGCATACCGAAGTACAACACCATTTTCCCCAGCATCCTCACCCCCTCAATTTCAAAGCCTCACACCACGCCCTCACAGCCGCCTCCACATTCCCCTTCTCACTCCCCATCGCCCCCTTGCCCGTCATGAAAAACTCCTTGACCTCCACCTTCCCCAAATCCTTCTTCTCCACAATCCTCTTCCACAACTCCCTCACCATACTCTTCGCTTCCTCCTCATCCAGATCCTCAGCCTCTCCATCTCCCTCCCCAGTATCCAACGTCAACCACACCACGACCCCAGGACTCAGTAACTGCCCACTCTGCGGCCCCATCCTCTGCACCCTCAGTTCGCCCACATGCATAGTCCACTCGCCCAGACTATAACTACTCCCCTCCCGCACAAACATAATGCGATGCAGATTCCACAATTTGCCCTGCACGTGGGCGATCAGCGCATTGTGGCTGTCTGTCTGCTCCGCCGGTATCGTCGCCATCACCCCTCCATCGCTTTGTATGTAGTTGTATGTGTTGCGTGGGTTGAGCAAGGAGTGCGCGAGGAGGTGGTTGTATGTGTATTGTTGTTGGGAGGAATTGGAATCGGCGGAGGACGGGGTGGAGGGTTGGGGGCGTGTGGAGGACGGGGCGGAGCGGAAGAGGCGGTGGGTGAGGCGCCAGCGGGTGTCGAGGCGGGTGAGGCTGCGGAAGGTGGACTCGAGGGTGCTGGTGAGGAGGCGTGTTGTGGAGAGAGAGGACTCCAGGGTTGAGGTGGGGTTTGTGAGGAGGTAGACGCTGGTAGTGGTCAGTGGCTGTGGGGTGGAGAGGGGAAGGGGAGATGCGTACCCGCCGTACTTCATGTTGGGTACTGTGTATATATTGTGCTGTATCGTGTGTACTAGTTTTGTGAGGGGGGTGGGTATCAAGGAATGCTCATTGACGATGAAGATGGTTTGGAAAGTGGAGAATGGTTTGTTTAAAAGACAGTATATTGAGACTATGCGGAAAGTGGCAATGGTATACTGGATATTCCCATTGTTCTACTCGAGACCTATTCATCTGGGAGCGATGCTATTGTGGAGCGTCTAGAGTCTGCGACGGAACCGGCGAGCTGGGCCAAGCGATCCGCCGCAGGGGTCCACGAGCTTAGCCTCGCGCTAACAGTGGTACGCGTCGCTGCTCTTATCGATAATGCAGGCGTCGGGGATGCTGCCAGGGACGACTCAACATTCTGGAGGATTTAGCCCCAGACCTCCAATCCCTCTGCCTGCTTTCTTGCTTTCTTGTTTTCCTTTTCTGCTCCTTCCCTCGTTTCCGTCTTTGGAGTCACTCTTTTTGGGTCAAATTCAGCGATTGGTGTCTCCAAGCCTCACGATCGCTACTGGAGCTCTCTTCTTTAGCTCCGAATCTCGATCCTTTACGCATTTGCTTCGATTAGACAGGCAGACTGCTTTCTATTTTGGCAGCCACCAATGAAATACCCATCCTAGATTATTCCTGCCCTCGTCATGGGCTTCCTTCTCCGGCGTTTTCTTGTTCTCTGTATCTCAGCGACTTTCCTTCTCCTCGCCTTCCGTCAGCTCTCACTCCGCGACGAGCTGCCATCGCCCACAGGCACATCCTCCTCGCAGATCCAGCATCCAGTCGACTGGAAAGACCTACCGCAGCGGTACCCCGTATCCTCGATAATATCCCTTCCGACGGGACTACCAGCGCCGATTCCACGCATACAACATGACTTCGGGGTCGAGACAGAGCACAGCAAGCAAGTGAGGCTGGAGAGGCAGTCAGCGGTGAAGCAAGCATTCTTGCACTCATGGGAGGGCTATAAAAAGCACGCATGGCTACAGGATGAAGTCACACCCGTCTCTGGGAGCTACAAGAACGATTTCGGGAGTCGCGGCGCTACGTTGGTGGATTCCTTGGATACGCTGTTGATTATGGGTCTAGAAGAGGACTTTAAGATGGCCCTTGGCGGGATCAAGAAGATTGATTTCAGCACAACCGCGGAGCCGATTCTGAATATCTTCGAGACGACGATTCGATACCTCGGCGGCTTGTTGAGCGCATACGATTTGAGCGGGAACAAACACCATATGCTGTTGGATAAGGCTGTGCAGCTAGGAGACATGCTGTTAGGCGCCTTCGACACGCCAAATCGGCTGCCGATAACCAGGTGGGACTGGGAAAATGGGGCTCTGGAAGGCGAACAGACAGCACCTTCACACGCGCTCAGTGCTGAGATTGGGTCCTTGAGTTTAGAGTTCACAAGATTGTCGCAGCTAACCAAGAATTCAAAGTACTACGATGCCGTCCAGCGGATCACGAACAAGTTCGAGCAGGATCAGAACAATACCGCTGTTCCGGGACTGTTCCCGATCAGCGTCCATCCCCAGGCCGAAACGTTCAGCTCCGATACGCGGTTCACATTCGGTGGAATGTCAGACTCACTCTATGAGTACTTTCCCAAGGAGTGGATGCTGCTCGGTGGACGAGTTGACCAATACAAGAAGCTATACGAGCGAGCGATCGATGCCGCGAAAGAGTACCTGTTCTTCCGACCGCTGAATCCAGGAAACCGGGACATCCTGGTCTCGGGGACCGCTCGAAAGAGTGCCCTGAACATAATTAAGCTTGAGCCTGAAGGTCAGCATCTGTCCTGCTTCGCAGGTGGTATGGTCGGCATAGGAGCCAAGATCTTCAACCGCAGCGACGAGCTTGGTGTCGCGCGGAAGCTAGTCGATGGATGCATTTGGGCGTATGATTCAATGCCCACGGGCATCATGCCGGAAAACTTTCGCGCAGTGCCATGCGAGGGTGCGGACGATTGTAAGTGGAGTACGGAGCGCTGGCACAGCGGGGTGATGGATCAGAGCGGCTTTGCGAGGTCGATGGATGCGCCGGATATCGTGCGCGAGGATGGCCTTGCACCTGGGTTTACGAAGATTGGTGATCGGAAGTATTTACTACGGTCTGCGTCCTCCTATCCAAAGCTGCTCCTCCTTTCGCTAATCTCATCCACAGACCCGAAGCTATTGAATCCATATTCATCCTGTACCGCATCACGGGCGATACCTCGCTTCAAGACGCCGCATGGCGCATGTTCACCGCCATACAAAACGCCACACAAACTGAGTTCGCGAACTCAGCGATCGCGGATGTGACGTGTCCGCATGGGCAGGAGACGGAGAAGCTGGATTCGTGTGAGAGCTTTTGGATGGCGGAGACGCTGAAGTACTTTTATTTGGTGTTTGCAGAGCCGGAGTTGGTTAGTTTGGATGAATATGTTTTGTGAGTGAACTCTTTTGAGGGTGGGGAAGGGAAAGGGGATGTGCTAACGAGGAACAGTAACACCGAGGCGCATCCGTTGCGCAGGCCGCAGAGGAATTAACTCATGGACGGCTGTGGATACATAAGAGTGGTGATGGAGATCTGGATACCTGGCCAGGAACACAATGAAGGTGCTCTGCATCTGGCAGGGCAATGGAGACAATATTCGGAAATACACAAAAGCGACGGCTGCCATTAGCACATCAATGGCTCTGCATGCCTTGTTGAATGTACATACGCAAGCTAGAAGATTAATTCGCACCAGTCTCCTTTGCTGACATCTGCCTAGAGCGTCCTGTCCTTCGCTGTCGTCTTTTATTCCACATTTGGCTCCTCGGAGCAATGTCGAGGAAGTCACAATAGTCAGGATATGTCAAATATCGCAGGCTGAAGGGAGAGATCTTGCAGTCTGTGGTTCTTTGCGTCAAAGAACATTGGTCCAGGCGTATTTCAAGCCCCCACATGAAACGAACCATTGTGTTTCGGCTGCACAACGGGCCTCCTTGTTTCGCGTACCTGATCCAAGTGCCCAGCGACAACCTCGTCCCATTCTCCATACATCGAAGGTTCACGATCTCATTCGCGGACAGCAGTGCGCTAAATGTACCATATTTCGGCTCTTATACTGTAACTGTACAAGTGGGATATACCTTTGAATTCATCCACGCTACGGCCTGAGGGGCTTGTTGGCCTAGTCAGTATGGCTAATGCTAGCAGGAAAGCACGCAGTCGCAACTTATGACGGTACCAGAGCTTAAGCTTTTCGGGGTTGCGCAAGGTCTGGTGTAATCGTCATTGAGATTCAGCACTACGGAGTTGTAATATTCCTCAGAGACATTGATAATTCGTCGATGAACCACACGTCGTTTCAGCCACACGACAGACGAACTTTCCTACATCCATCTATTCCGTCGCAACCCCTACACCATACCCTGTTGCCCGGTCCGGCCGTGCTCAAGCACAATTGAGCCAATGGTGAAACGACCGACAGCATATTCGCCATGCGCCCCAGCCCCGCAGCCGCATATCCAACCGCCACTGCGATTGTCCATTTAGGGGAGAGTTCCTCGATCACACTGATGTTTTCTCAAATCTCGTACCTTTTGTGTTCGAACATATGCTGGCAATGGCCTCGAATACCGATCCTGTGGCAACGCCAGATGCAGCGCGAGAAGTCATTGAAGCAATAGCGCGGCGCCGAGGAACATTTACTTCTGCATATAAGCGAAAGGCAGAAAAGGAGGCAACAAAAGGTCGTGGGGACATGCTTGAACTTATCAAAGACTACAAGTGGCTTAGGGAAGACCACGAAAATGCATTGAGAGGGTAAGACACTGTATCTTTTTTTCCAATTCTCTCATACAATAGTACTGACTTCGTCACTTCGTAGCATATCGACGAATCTATACTCTAGTCACACACGATCCCTGTTCGAAATCATCCAAAATTGCGACGACAACAAGTATGCCGCCAACGAGACGCCGACGCTGAGCATCACAATCAAACCTGAACGCGTGACATTCGAATGTAACGAGGAAGGCTTTTCCAGGGAGAACATCGAAGCTTTATGTGGGACAGGTCGCAGCTCCAAAACGCCTGGACAAGGGTACATCGGCGAGAAAGGCATCGGCTTCAAATCTGTCTTCAAGCTTGCCAATCGGGCGCATATACGCTCTCATCCTTACTACTTTAAGCTTGATCAAAAGACAGAGCTTGGGATGATAACACCCCAGTGGGATGAGAAATTCTTCACTCGTGTCAAAAACGACCTTCAGACGACAATAATTCTGGACAACATCTGCGACGAATCATCGGATTTCTCTTCAGTACTTCGCAAAGACTTCAGCTCAATCGAGCCTGTTCTTATTTTGTTTCTGCGGCGCATAGACCGTCTACATCTCACCCTCTACGGTTCGGACAATCTGGTTGCCTCCAAACGTTTCCGGCGCGTTGATTGGACGTCCGATTGCGGCATCGTAAAGCTCCTGGATGAGAGTGAGAATCGGAAGATCAGACACTCTTTCTACAAGCATCGAACTTCCTGTCCCTGGCAAGGTAGAGAGGATCGACGGCTAGGCATCACAGACACTGACGTTGTGCTGGCCTTCCCACTGCAATCGATAGATGGCACCTACGAGCCAAAGATATCGGCTAATAACTTTGCTTTCGCATATCTGCCTCTGGGCAATTGCGGCTTCAAGGTAGGGGTAATCAGTCTCTCGGAGTCTTCCACTAATTCGTTGCGTAGTTCATCATCCAAGGTGATTTTCTGACAACTTCAAGTCGTCAAGCTGTCGATGAAACCAATTGTTGGAATCAGAACATTGCGAAAGCCATTCCACATGGCTTTGCTGCCGCGATCACCCACTTCAACACCAATGCACACCTCCCAGATTTCAAAGAGCTAGCACGAACATGGCCCCTATATCTGAACCAAGATCCAGGCACCTTGGCTGGCTATTGGCGCGACATCGCAAAGGGAATAGTCAAAACCCTCAAGAAATCGCCAGTCATCAGAAATCGAAGGGGGGATCTTATGAAACCGACCCAACTGCACTTCCTGGAATGGGCGCAAGATCGCCATGGATTGCCTATCTTCGGGGATTTGGACGATTATGCATCCTCGGACTACCCTGGGTCGGTCAAAGAGGCCCTGTCAATGCTGGGAGTTTCTTCCCCTGATTGGCAATGGGTGTGTGACAAGCTCCGAGACCTAGCCGAGGAAGACTTGCTACACGACCAAAGCAACGAGTGGCACACGGATCTGGCTAAGGCCATTCTTAATTCCAGGCTGTCTATAAGTGACACGACATACGCAAAAGATTTGGAGTCTGTTCCTCTGATCCCAATGACGGGGGGAACTTGGCGGTGTCCCCCTTCCGGTGACAAGCCAATTTATTTTCCCGTAAGTTCGGGAACCACCATTCCACCTGGATTGGAGCTCGATTTGGTCGACGAAGAAGCTTGTGCTGACCCGAAACAAAAACGGTTTTACGGTCGGCTTGGAGTCAAAGAGTGCAGTGTCCCCAGCATCGTCGAGTTGATCTTCAATGATAAGACGAACAACTCCAGAAACATAAAAAATAAGGTCGCTCAGCTCAGATACCTGTACAAGAACAGACTTCACTTGGGGCCAGACGGTATCATGAAGAAGATGAAATTCTTGTGTGGCATTTGCAAGGACCACGGATACAGAGGCTGTACAATGTATGCCGATACATCTGACGATTGTGAGCTACTTCGTCTATTCTCGGGCAATAGCGAGGTTCATATCATCGATGCGCGCTACTTCAAAGGATTCAACTCTCGCAAAAAACGAAAACTCGCCGAGTGGCTGTGTAAGACCGCCGACGTAGCATTAGCCCCTCGCTTGATCGATTCTAATGGCTGTGGGCTCCATAAAGATTTCCGGTGGTTATTGGATTATCGAGGATCCGAGGTCTTGAACATTCTCCGTCGAAATTGGAAGAAATACCGCAATATTATCACAGCCGAAGCAAAGAAGGGTTTGGGGGAACGAGCATTCGTTTCTAACTCTGGGGACCGCATTGAGTTGAAAAATACCTACCTTCCATACTCCGAACTCGTCGAGAGTGTGCAGAAGTTAGGCAACATCAAGGAGTCCCACTTCTTAAAGTTACCTAGCGGCGAAGCCCAGGACTGGGAATTCCTGTCCGATTTCAACGTTGGATTGGAAAAAGACCTCGACTTCTATATCTGAATTCTACATCATGGGGGCTTTGATGAGAATGCATATATTGACAAGTCGAAAGATCTCTACTTAGAAATCCAGTCCCACGTCTCATTATCACTTGACGAGCCGTCGAAGATCCGGTGAGTCGATATAACAACCTGGCGGCCCTGTTCGTCATGCAGGCACCCAGGCGACTCCATACTAATGAGCTCGATAGGAATGCTTTCAAATCCTCCGGGGTCAATGTTCCGGACAATGTAAACGAAGAACTGAGTTGCTGTGTCTGGGATGGACCCAAAGGCTTCTCACGCAAGCCTGTCCTCCGTTCAGTTTATGGAAAGCAGCTAGATCGGTTATTCCACAAGATCCTGGAAATCCCGAACGCGACCACTTCTGAAGTTCTGCAATATCTAGCAGAACTGAGGTCTGAGGATTCGACGACGTTTGAAGCAGTAAGTGAGGTCTACCTATACCTCAAAGACCACCAGCCAGATTCGAGGTGAGTAAGCTGATCAACGAAGATGATATCGCTGATAAGGCTACTCACAGTATCTTCGAAGATGTGGCATGTATTGCAGTGCCAGGCCCTTCAAAACAACCCCTCGTCTGGAAAACCCCGGATCAGTGTGTCTGGGACGACGCTGAGTTCTCCAAGAATGGGCTGAATCTGGAAAGCAAGACTGTGATATGCCATGTCATAGAAAAATATGCGCCGTCCACAAAATACTTCTTCATCAACGTACTCGGACTTCCAAATGCCGGCATCGAAGACTTACTTGCTGATCTGAGGTTGATGTCGAAGCAGAAGTGTGGGGATAATGAGGTAGATAGAATCTATCAACTCTACGAGACTTTAGGAAGGATGCAGGCTTATCTTCGCAGCCATCGGGACATCATCATGTAAGTTCACACATGTTCACGCGGAGAGAGGGCTGATTGTTCTATAGCAACGCTTTCCGGAAGTATTCTCTCGTGTTCATCCGTGGTATCAATGGCCAAGAAGCGCAATGGCTCTCGCTAAATGATTGCATTTGGAAGCCTTCGGTCTTACGGAACAAACACGCACTCAAACCCTCGTTAGGCGAATATCGGACCCTCTTCTCAGACATATTGACGGTAACGAATGCTACGACGGACATGTTAGTTACTGATTTGCTGGATTCTGTCAAGTTCGACCCTCGGCCGGAAGAAGAGACATTCGACTACGTGAAGGAACTCGTGCAAGAGATTAGCCGCAAGTCACGGAAAGCTAAGGGGTTGAAACGTCTGCAGAGCAAGAAGTGTTGGCCTTGTCGCGATGGATTGGGTACACCGGTTTTCTGCGAGATCGGCGGTTTCTATGTCAACGATCGGCAGGACCTCTTTGACATTTTCTCCAAAGAAGAGGACCTTGTTTTCCTTGATTTTGGCTTCGAGGATTCTCGGAGGCTGAGGAACTTGCTCCATGATCAACACTGCAAGACATTCCTGTCGCAAACAATCGTTACGAAGACGGTACCTAGTCATCCTCATGAACGCGATACGATTCTGACAAAAGAGATGAGAGTTCGAGCAGGCGCACTGATCAAGTAAGTAGAGCTCTCTGTGAAACCCTACTTGAGTATTCTATATCTGCATTGCTAAGCGTCGTCTAAGGTATTTCGAACTCTATGAGTGTGGGCCACCATACGACTTCAAGAAACTTCTCGAAAATGTCTGCGTCTTTGTAACACCCGAGATCAGCACAATCTACATACACCCAAACAACGAAAATCGCAACGTAACTAAGAGGGAGGGAGGAACGAGTGTGGAGGTCCGTGAAGAGCCTGATATATTGGCAATTTATGTTTCAGCGGATAGGGAGACCCGTGACTCTGCATTCGTCGCAGACTTTCCAGAACAACTGGTGCGAACGTTAGGTCTGGAACACTATGACCTCCTAGATCTGGGTCAAATCCTGCAGGTACCACTCGTGTCATTGCGCAGATTATTGATCAAGAAAGGTATCATTGGCGGTAATGCTACGGACTTCGATATACCAGCAATGTCTGCAAGCAGCTCTTCGCGGAGTTTCCTGGCGGCTGAATCAGTGGATCCCGATCGAACTTTTGGGGGATCTGAAGCTGCATCGTGGAGTCCGGAATCACATCCACGCCAACGACCTAGCCGTAGGGATTCCATCTCCGACACAGAATCCGAAGGTTCTGATCTGAGCACAACCAGCTCAAGACCCACCACACCTGAGTTGTTCTGGAACGAACACGATCCGAAAACGCCCGAAGAGAGACCCCACGAGCGTCCAACAACGTACAGCTCGAGCGGCGCAGGGCTTTACAGCGCAGAGAACCGGGCCCGCAACTTGAAACTCCTTAGAAAATTTGCCCGTAGGTATGGCCACGAAAGCGATCATGGCTCCACCTTTGATATGAGGTCCTTGATGGAGAGTCTCGAGGCCAGGCCCGGCTCAAGCTTCAAACGCACTAAGAATGAGTGGGCTCGCGATTTTGAAGTTGGTTTCCTCGGAGAATACTGGGTAAGTCTCGCACTATACTCATTCAAGAGGGTATGGGTCGGCTAACCCCTGCTTAGGTATATACCTTGCTGCACGACACTTTCGAACTTCCCAAATTCACGGCGGAGAAGAACTGGACCAGTTCGCTACGCTCCCGTGCCGGCTACTCATCGTTTAGAGACAAGGATGCCTTGACGGACTTCACTTACAAGGATAACAAGGGCACTCTGACACGCCACTTCCGAGAGATGAACCACCCATACCAGACACCGGAATGGCTGTCTACTGTCTGTAATGATGAGCACGCACCTCTCTATCATATTGAAGTCAAGAGTACAACGAGCCAAGATCCTACTACCACCTTTTACATGAGTGGGCGCCAGTACAGGGCTGTGAGTTTTCCCGTAGTTGGTTGAAATTTGGTTTCGTCGGGCTAACTCAGGCCAGGCTAAGTCACTACGCGTCAAATCATCGCGACCGAAAGAAATCTATGTGCTTCTTCGGGTTTCAGGCTTAAATGCACTGGCAAATGGGGGGACACAGGATCCACGATTGAGAGCTTATTTGGATCCGTACGTTTGTGGCGTGCTCGAATTTGAGGCGGGCACATATGAAGTCACGGCTACGAAGTAGCTGCAAGCCAATTTTTCGTATCGTCGTCTCTGCCTGCATCTTCTTATATCTCCCTGCAAACATTGCTTTGTTGGCATGCCTTGGCCCGAGTTGGTCTCAATCATGGATGGAATTTCCGGTCTCGTCGCTGGTGTACCTACAGGTATGGAGTAGGGTGGCCCCGTTACCGAGAACCTCAGCTAGACCCCTTGAACTTTGTCCTCCAACTATCTTGGCTCTTAAAGAGATGTGAATTGTGATGGAAGCGTAGAAGGATACGAGTACGGTTGCGTATTCTCATTCGAAGTTTCTTCAACCTTCCGGCCCGCGCTGACTCGAAATCTCGTTCGACGAGAGATGGGGACTACCATAAGCACAACGTCAGTGGCAGTGTCCCGCATCAGCCGTGCTGTCGTTCGCGTCGGCACGTGGGTTACACAAACAAGATTTCGGCACAGCAGTCGCACGCGGAGTGGTAGCGTGACCCGCAACCTCGGCAACCCCAGGCGCAGCATCACTCCACCCTCTTCCCACCACGCACAGCTCCTGCGCAACACAGCCCACCATACCACCTCCGTCCTACCTCCTTGTCCCCGAGGCCCAAACGAGCCTTAGCCAGCACCGCACCTCGGTAGCTTCCGCCTTAGGCTATTCATTTCCAGGGTGCCGCTGCACTTATAACCGTCATACATGCGCGGCCGAGAGCGCCTCAATGCCCCAACTCCTGCGCTCGGCAGGACGTCGAACGCGCTCAAAGAGTGCTGGTAGAGTGCTTGGGTGCTTTGGGCGCGAGAATGCATCGGCTTGGGCTCTCGGGTCATGCTGGATGCGGGGACGGGGTCTGGGGCCGGTGCTGTGATTCGTGGGCTGACACTCTGCGTCGCGGAGATGATGCGGGTGGGGAGACAGTGGCATTGTCTGCTCGTGATACTGTGCCTCCCCGCAACAGGTACTACTTCGGTAGGTGTATATTTCTCTTGGTCGCCCCATCCGTTTGGGGATCTTGCCTCTGTAAGACATTTTGAGTATCACAACCCTAGGAAGCCTATTACTTCTGTGTCGTGAAGTCGTTTACACATCTGCCGATACAACTTTACTGCCTTATAAGAACAACGCCACCTTCGATAGCAAGCAAGCATACCCAAGGATATCCAAACATCATCTACACATTGATCGGAAATCACACATCAACCATGCCGTCGCGTATACCAATTTCAACACGCGCCTTCTCCACAACAACACGCGCTCGCGCAACCCTTCCATCAAACCTCCACTCCTACCGCGCAGCCGCTCCTCTCATCACCGCAGCCGCACAACAAACACCCAAGCTCGGCCGCATAGCAAAATGGTACACCTTTCCTGCTTACTCATCCTTCGCTACTCACTAACACCGACTAGGTACCTTCCCACCATGGCCCTGATAGCTTTCGGCACATGGCTCATCCCAGACGACTTCTTCGACGAGCCCACGAAGCGTACCGTCACTCTCGGTGAATCTATTCGCCACATCGACTACAGCATCAGCCAGCAGCTCGGAAACTACAACCAGCGCGTCAATCGAACGCATGAGATGACCCTTGAGGAGCGGAATCGCGCACTCTTGGACTCGTACGGTGCACGAAATAGTCTTGAAGATATGGAGAAGGTCATTGCCGGATACGAGGGCGAGGAGCAGCCAAAGGACAAGAATTGGCGCATGGAGGAGGCATTCGGGGATCGGAGTGATCTGAGACATTTGCGGCGGGCGATGGAGATCTATGAGGTTCAGTGAGCGATTGAGGAAGAGATGCGCTTGAAAATTGACGAGGGCCGTGGGATGCGACCCGCGCCCGGGGTGGAAGACGAGAGGAAGCCTCAGGGAACCACGAGACCGACGGCAAATCGTGCCAGCACGGAGGGATTTTGTTCTTGCATGACATTATGATTAGCGCTGGCGTTATGAAGTCGACAGCGCCTACCCTCGCTCAGAGAGGTTTTGTATATATAGCATGGACGGCGCACATTAGCTGGACAAGGGATTCCAGAATGATAGGATATCAATCAAATTTTCATATGTCGCAGCGCATTCGTGTTGTGGTCTAATGTTCCTAGTCGGTGTTCTCTGAGAGTCGCAGCCCACACGTACCGCCAAAATATGAATTCCAACAACGCTCAAGTGGTTCCTTCTCGGCGCCAAAAAAAAGCTGGAATTGAAAATAAAAAGGCAAAATAGTCACACGGGGGATCGAACCCCGGACCTTTCGCGTGTGAAGCGAACGTCATACCACTAGACCATGCGACTGTTTCATGAATTTGGGTCGTCTTAGTTATAATATATACAGTTTTTCAAAAAGAGGGAGCGTCAAAGGTTGCAAGGTCAGTTCAAAGTCCTCAGAATCTGACCGTGGAAATACGATGATGATTTTTGGCATGATACTTTTGGTGAGGGAGATCACCGAGCAAAATCCGACCCGAAGTTTTCTGACTGCCCCACACACGTCTTTCTCTTCCTTCAACACTCGAAAGTTTGGCCTACACTTACACAATCGCGGTATCAGTTGATCATGCAATAGTTCCCCATACCACGGCGACTCAATATGGCTTTACCTTCAAGATATTCCATTTCCGAGCCCCTTTTGCGGCTCTATACCATTGGCTAGGCTACAGACGCTAACCTTCCCGGAGATGGGCGACTGTCGGTCCTCAACCTTCGCACTACGATCATCCTATTCCATGAAATGCACAGGAGACATCAAGGCATTTCGGATGAGGCTAGCTCCTTTGCTCTACAACTTTATTGATCTGGATGCTTACTGAGGACCTCAGGAAGTAATGAGACCTCTTGGAAAACAGCCGCCAGGCGGATCGCGCGTACCGTCTATCATTCAAAAGAATCGCTCTCGAACAAACGCGTCAACGTCGCAGTCCTCAGGGATCAGTTCCGCGACGAAGCACAACTTTTCGACGGGCGTGGCAGGAATCTTCGCGTCCAACCTTAAGATCTCAACCTTTCGGAAGTTTTTAAACCGAGTGGTGCCCAATCTATTCCGCAAACATCGCGCGACAGACCCGCAACATCTGAGTGTGCGATACGACACCTTCAGGCATCAACATAATCGGCAGCCGTGCTTGGTAGAGATGGAATACCTCCTTCCCGCCTCTCGGCCACAGTGATTATACCTGCCCGCGCGAACCCCAAACCCCCTCAGCCGTCATTCAGCCAGTGGGTTCCAGTCTTGGTCCCGCCAGAAACATTATGGGCTGGCAGCACCGTGCTACCAAAAAATACTGTTCAGGGCCCATCATTCACTTGAATTGGCCAAGGTGCAATGCTGAGTCAATCGCGCCTTACTTCAAATCATCGCAGCGCGGTCTCACATTGTAACTAGACAGGAGGAGTTCTTTGTGCGCATGTTTCAGCTAAGCCGCAAATTGCACTGACATAGGAGAAAACATAGTAAAGCGTAGTACCCTGCAGTTCACACATAGCAAAGAGAAGGTTTTAATTTGTAGAACATCGGCGCTCACTAACAATCACAACGCGGTTCGTAAAGAGAATCCGAGAACGTTGTTGGAAACACAGTAAAGTAACGCAAACAATCGCACCGCCCATTGTAACCAGACAAAACTAACGTATTCCAGCATTGTCATTTACATGGACAGAGTTATCTCGCTTTGCCCTACACTCCGAATCTATAAAGGTGTCCAGGACTCAGTTTTAAAGTTCCCCATTCAGCCGCATCGCACCTGGAATCACCCAGTCCAAACACCTCACGCGCAACCCACAAGCGTTTATACAATCCACGATCAGTCTACACTCAAGATGTCATCGCTATTCGAGCTTCTCCAGCCTATGTTCGGGCCATTAATGGTTCCGGTACAGCTCCATGTCTTCCTCGTTGCCAAAATCCCTGCCGGTCTCGCCGTAGCAGACCGACCTGCACCAAGCGACATCGCTAAGACCCTCACACACCACATTGCCACAACGTTATTTAGCATGTACGGTGACATTGAGACTTCGCCGCATGTCGACTGCAGCAATCTCCCAGGGTTTATCCGGGACGCTCTGAGCGCCGTCACTGGAGACATAAACTCGATGTTGACCTTGCAGCCCCATGCTCATGTCACCATCGAGCAGATCGAGCCTACTGAGGGTCACATGAATACAGTCACAATGGCACCCATCGACCCGACCGTTGCTCACACCTTCGGACCCTTCTTAGTATCATGGTATTCTGGGATCCAGCTGTCCGAAACGCCTCTGCCCGATGACATGGCCAACTTCCTTTCTCACATTGGCACTGGTCCTCTTGGTTTTCCCGAGGGCGACGAGACCTATCATCCACTCCCAGCACCTCAAAACGCTGTTGCCTATGTCGAATCACTTGAAGACGTCGCCATCGCCATCGCCGGTAGTAAGTGTCCGCACTGCTGGTCGCGTTTCGGCGATCTTGACCAGAGATGGCAATAATCAAGTCAATCAAGTCGGCCTGAATTGCTTGATTAATTGACGGATATAGTAGCTTTTACTTGACTTAATTAACTTAATAGCGCAGATAAGGCTCGATTTATTAACTTAATTAACTTAATTAATAAGATACTATAGAAAACTAGTCTCTATAGTATAGTATAGTAAATTAACTGCTATAGATCTTATAGATAGTTTCTAGCTTATTAGAAGAGATAGTATTAGTACGTAGACTATTTATTATTATTATAGACTTTAGACTAAGGCACTTTTAGCTACGTAGTAATTATAATATAAATAGAAGATTTATTTTTATATATAATTATTTTATCTTTAATAAATTACTTAGCTCTAAGAAGGTTCTTTTATAATTAGTAGTAGTAGTAGAGATACTAAGAATAGTAAGAGTAAAGTATAATAAGATAAAGTACTTATTAGCTTTATCTATTTAGTAAAGTAGTAGATTACGCGTAAATAGAGAGTTCTCTAATATAAATAGCTTAATTATCTACTACTTAAACTTATTATAGTAAAGAATTAGATAAGTATTATTACTTTATAAAGTAGCTTTTATAAAGTCTAACTAGCTATTAAATAGCTTAATACGTACCTTTTTTAGTAGAGACTCTAGTATACTAATAAATAAGATAGTATCTTTAAACTCTATCTATAAGTATTAAAAACTAATATAGTAATTATTTAACTAATCTTTATAAATATAAGATCTTTTATAAAGCTTCTTATTATAATTAAGTAGTATAGTTTATAACTTATCTATAAAGCCTTTTATATATAAGTAGAGATAGTAAGCTATATAATATACTAGAGTATTCTTTAGCTTATATAAATACTTATAGATCTTTATATAAGCTATATTATAGGTAGTTTTTATATAGTTCTCTAAAGTGTTAATATTATTAAAGTTAATATTATTATATTAAAAAAGTATCTTATTAAGAGTAGTAGTAAGCTATAAGAGTATAAGAAGAATCTCTTATATTACTTCTAAAATACTAGCTACGCCTTTACTCTCTATATAAGTAGTAGCTTTTTTAAAAAGTTATAAGATCTTTTAGTACTTTATAATTATTATCTAATTCTTAGTAGTAAGGCTGTCTTCTTTAATAAACTAATACTACTTAAGATTAAGTATATAGAAATATTATTAATTACTTTAGTAATAATACTTAATAAGCTTATAGTTAATATAATTATTAAGAGGTATATAGAGCTTAAGTACGCGCGTAAAATAGTTATAATAAGAGTTCTATCTTATCTTTATTAACTTAATAATCTCTAATATCTTTAGCTTATTATTACTATCTAATTAGGCGTTATAAATTATTTAGTACTATTTAAGAAGTTAGTAAGCTTACGGCGTATAGATAGAGATAATAACGTTAATAAGAATATTTAGTAAGCTAGCTTACTACTACTCTTTAAGAAATACTACCTTATTATTAAGATACTTATTTATATTATTAAAGATATCGCGATTTTTACTAAAAATAATTTATTAAATAATAAGGTTAATTATATAGTAAGCGTAACGTAGATATTAATAATAGGTATTAAACTCGTATTTAATAGCTAGAGTATTAATTATAAAGTTATTATTAGTAGTATTATTAAGAATAAAGTAACTTAAGTTATAAATAAAAATCTTAAAGCTTTTAAGCGTAGCGTTAATAATAATAGTAATATTAGCTTCTATATTATAAGCGGTAGGGCTTTAAGAGTAAGTACTTAGTAGAATACTTATAAATTTAATAAAAAGCTATAAAGCTCCGTAAACTAGCTATATAGTTATTAGAGATTATAGAGTACTCTAAAGGCTTTTTTAAAGAATTTAGAGCTTTTAAGAGCTTAGTTTAAAGCTTTTAAGTTAGACGTAGCTTATTATATTACTTTCTCTCTCTTTTTCTAGTTATTATAATAGAGTAAGTAGAGATAGCTATCTTTTCTTCTATATCTTATCTCTCTTAGTAGTTACTAAATTCTTAAGCTAGTAAAGGCCTAGAAAGATACTTACTTTATATTAGAAAATTATAACTAGAATAACTACTAAAGAGACTACTTATTTAGTTTCTCTAAGTCTTCTAATTATATTAACTATATCTCTAAGAGACTTACTATTCTTTAGATTTCTTTCTAATTTACTTTATACGTAACTATTATTAATATTTACTCCGCGTACTTATAGTAGAAGTTAGAGTATACTTAGTTTACTAATTACTAACGTCTTTTACTAAAGTACTTAGTAAGTTTATATACTCTTACTTTTTCTTTACTTATTCTAGATAACTATAGTAGTAGGTAATTTATTACTTTATACATTATAAATAATAGTATATAAGTATAAATAGTATTTCTCTACTCTTTTTATTCTATCTTTATAATACTACGCTTTTATAACTTTTTTACTTATATAAGAACTTATTTTATACTTTACTTTAACTTTTAGTATTTTATTTAGCTTTTTTCTATTTTATTCTTACTTATTATATTTATTTTATTTACTATACTACTTAAGCGTTATAGTACTATTTCTTTAGTAGCTATACTATATTCTAATAAAAAGCGTAGTAGTATCTTTAATAATACTTTATAAACTAATAATAATATTTCTTCTTAAGATTCTACTTTAAGCTCTTTTAAGGTATTTTTATAGCTTTCTCTATTACTACTATTAGATTCTCTATTACTAACTTTTCTAGAGAAAAACTTTTAAGATTATTAGAAAGAAGAGTAAGACTATCTTTACTTTTATCTATAATTCTACTTCTAAGCTTTCTATTAATTATAATACTTATATTTAAGATATTCTTAGCTATATTTATATTAAGTACGCTATTTACATTAATATTAATAGTTTTAATATCTATACTTTATTTAATAACTCTTATAAATCCGTCTATACTAACTTATATAGTAAGAAGAAGTATAGATATATTTTAGTAAAGAGTTACTTTAGTAAAAAAGTTTATAATAAGTTAGAACGCTTACTACTAAGTATACTCTAAATTAGAGATATAAATATTTTATATAATTTTAAGTTTAAGCGTAAGAAGTTTAAGACGCTTTAGTATTAAGTTTTCTATAAGATAAAAAGTATTTACGCTAAATTTATTAGTAAGAAGAAGAAGATTAAGATAAAGAAGTTAGTAGCTATAATAATAACTTACTCTAAGTTTAAAAAGTAGAAAGATATTAAGAATTTAGCTCTTTTAATTCTTACTATAATTACTAAGTATCTTAAGCGCGTCTATAAGAATAATTATATTATTATTATAAGTTTCTCTAAATCTCTTCTACTAGCTCTACTAACTATTTTATTTAAGAGACTCTTATTTAGAAGCTTAAAAAGCTTAAATAGAAGATAATAAAAGTCTAAAATACTATTAACTATAATAGCTTATTTATTTATTTAGTTTTACTTATTAATAGCTATAAGAAGGCGGACGCTAAAGATAAGATTTCTAAAAATAATACTAATAAGAGATATATAAAGAGTATTAGTAAAGCTAATTATAATATATTTTAAAAGACTAAGAAGTTATTTTAGCTTATCTAAATTTACTATATATATTAGCTTTAGTTTAATCTCTAAAAGCTTTTTTCTTTATTATAGAATAGTTCTTCTATAAATTATCTTCTTAAATATATAACTACTTTTTAATTTATACTCTTACTATATTTTAGTTTTTACTTTTTTTTCTTTTTTTTAAAAGTAATCTATTATTCTTAGTAATCTTTTTTAATATATCTTTTTTTAGTAGTTACTTTAGAGACTTCTCTACTACTTCTTCTTTATTCTAATAATACTAAAAATAATTTACTTACTTTATTTATTTCTTCTTTAGCTTTTAGAGCTTATAACTATTATATACTTTTACTTATTTTTCTTTCTTTCTTTCTACTTTTATATGTTTATAGTTCTCTTAATACTACTATCTCTAAGTATATTCTTCTAGTAAAATCTCTTTAAAAGTTTATCTTAATTATCTTAGTAGAGAGTAGTTTATTATTTTTATTAATTTAGAGCTTTTATCTTCTTAAAGTTTCTAGTAGGTTTTTAAGTAAGTACTATATATCTAGTCTATTTAACTTTATAGTATAAGTACTAATCTCTTCTCTACTAGTAGAAATATTTACTTAAAATCTTCTTTACTATCTATTTAAATTCTTTATTAACTTCTATTAATTTAGGCTACTAGTTATCTTATAGCTAACTTATAATATATTTCTTAAAAGCTAGGCGTAACTAGTTTATATAAAAGACTAAGTAGATTTCTTATAAAATATCTAGTTCTATATTATAAGTAGAGATCTTATAAAGTACTTAAAACTTTCTATTTTTCTAATTTAGCTTTTTACTTAGCTTAAAGTTAGAAAGATAGTAATTATACTATAGCTATATATAGTCTTTTTTCTAGAAGTTAGATAACTCTTATTTAAAATAATTTATCTAATACTTTTATTTCTATTATACTATTATTATATTAGCCTACGCGAACTTAAAAGCTTCTTTAAACTTAGCTATTATATTAAAGATAGCTTCTTTTAAACTAAGAGAAGTTTAGTAATAATTAATAAAAGTCTCTTCTAAAGATATCTAAATAGAGTCTACTTTATACTTATACTAGAAAAAGAAAGAGCTTACGCTTATAAAAGTAATAGTCTATCTTTTAATAGTAATTTACGCTATTAGATAGAGTAAGAACTAATTATCTTAATACTAATTATAAAAGGCTTAGAGATAGAATTCTACTATAGTATTTATCTACTTTATTAAGCTATTAATCTACGGATAAATAGCTATTAATAATCTCTAAGTAATACTTATTAAATAGTATAGTTCTAACTAAAACTTACTAATAAATTAAGTTTCTTAATTAGAGACTATAACGTCTAGGAGCTAATAATAGAAAACTACTTTATCTAAAAACGCTATTATAACTATCTTTACTTAAATATCTTTTAAAGAGATTAGTACTACGTTCTTACTAAGCTAATTAGTAACTATTATTAAGTTTATATTTTTATTACTCTTTAGTAGTTTTATAATAAAGTCTATAAAAATCTTTTTCTATATCTAGTCTAAAATTAGTAGTAGTTTAAAAAATTTACTTTTTAGCTCTTACTAAAGTTTTATCTATTTATAAATATTATAACTTTTAATATAGAACTTAATAGTAGAGAATATTTCTAATTAAAAGTAGTTATAGGCTAAGATCTTATAAGTAATCTCTTATTTTAGATAATCTATAGCTATAGTATTATAAATAGCTATAATTAGACTAATATATAAGAGTTTAGAGTTTAGTATCTATTAGTAGTTTTAGTAGAGAAGTTTTCTATCTTCTTCTTTTATATATTTTAAAAGAGAGACTTTAAGCTTTAGTTTTAAAGAAAACTTACGTTTATTTAATCTTAAAGTTTTTAAAGCTTATTAGTATAAGACGTCTTCTTATTAAGTAATATTCTAAAAGTTCTCTAAACTATTTAGCGCCTCTAACTTAGTAAATAGATTTATCTCTTATATTTTAGTAGAGAGAACTTATATAACTAAAGCTATAAATACTTTTAGATCTAATTCTTTACTATTCTTTATCTTTATAGTATAGAGTAGTTAAAAGTAGTAGAACTTTATTTAGTTATTTTTCTTATTTTATAGTATATTCTCTTTCTTATAAGAGAGAGCGTTAGCTCTACTATTAGCTACTCTTAAATAGTATATAAATATTAGATTAAACTAGCTTAAGATATCTATTTAGTATATATATCTCTCTAAAAGCTATTATAACTTTATAAAGTACTTTAGATTCTTATAATCTATAACTATAGTAATATATAGTACTATCTAAAGTTTACTACTCTACTACTTTATATACTTAATTATTATTAATAGCTTTTTATTATAGATAGTATAGTTATATTTAGTAGATAAGTTCTTAGTAAAGAAGTATATTATAAGTCGTAAGACTTTATTTTTTCTATACTAAGATAAAGTTTTTTTTATAAACTAACTAAATACGTTCGTCT
Organism: Pseudomonodictys pantanalensis; assembly: GCA_019022785.1. Lineage (NCBI taxonomy): Eukaryota > Fungi > Ascomycota > Dothideomycetes > Pleosporales > Parabambusicolaceae > Pseudomonodictys > Pseudomonodictys pantanalensis. The sequence continues at coordinate 38,771 of JAFHBV010000242.1, forward strand.
TTATAATAGCGTCTTACTCTAAGTTAAGATAAGTAAGTACTAGCTCTATAATAAATATACGCTTTAGGTTTTTAAAGGCTTTTTATTAGTTAGACTCTCTAAATAAATAGTATATTCTTACTTATTAACTTTATTAAAGAGAAGGCTAATTTTAAGAAGTTCTTTATAAATTAGTAATAAAAGTTAGTAAATTTTAGAAAGCTTCTAATCTCTCTTACTAATTTTAGAAATTTTTAAACTAAAATAACTAAGACTTTTTCTAGATTTATACTAATCTCTTTCTCTACTTTAATAATAAATCTAAGATACTTAGTCTTCTTTATACTAAACTTACTCTTTTTAATATCTAATTATAAGCTAGCTACTTTTAATTTTTTTACTACTTAGTAGACTTTCTTCTTATAATTCTTCTAAAAGCCTAAAAAGTAAATTAGAATATTATTAAAATAAACTAAATAGAAATTATCTAAAAACTCTCTTAAAGTTTAATTAATATAGCGCTAGAAGATACTTAAGGTATTTATTATACTAAAAAAAGTTACTAACTACTTATAGAGATTAAACTAAGTTTTAAAGATAGTCTTTTACTTATTACTCTTTATAATATAAATTTTATAGAAGGCTTAAATAATATCTAACTTTATAAACTACTTAGCTTAGCTAATCTACTTTAATATCTCTTAGATTAAAGAGAAAGAGTAATAGTTCTTTTAAGTAATTATATTAAAGGCTTAGTAATTTACGTAAAAGCGTAATCTCTCTTTTAGCTTTTATATAAATAATACTAAAGTAGCTGTACTTAACTTACTTATCTAAATAAATTTATAGTTTAAGTAGGAGATTAGCTTTTTTTATAGTACTAGAAGTTTTTACTAAGATATACTATAGAGTAGTCTCTAAAAAATCTCTATTTCTTTTCTATCTTTTTATACTAGTTTAATATAGTAGTTAACTAAGAGACTTTATAATAAAAGTAGCTTATCTACTTTAGACTAAAGAAATACTTTATATAAATTCTTTAGATAGTTAAATAGTTTTTATTAAGAGTCTATTTTAGGTTTTAGAGTTAATATCTTCTAAATATCTAATAAAGAGGTAGTAAAGACTTAAATACTATTCTTCTTCTTCTTTAATTATTAGACTAGTAGTTAGAAGATAGTTACTATAACTTTATATATATTTTTAGTAAGTTTCTTACTTTCTTAGCTTCTTATACGTACTCTTAACTTATAGATATAGATTAATCTCTTTACTAAAATAATAGTAATATAGTTCTTCTTAAACTAAGATAGCTCTAGAATTATATTATATTTCTAATCTCTCTCTTATATATATAACTATAGCTTCTCTTAGTATTTATTAATATTATTACTAATACGGACTACTTTTTTTACCTATAAATAGTTACTAATAATTTTAATAACTTCTCTCTTTTATAAAAGAGAGATACGCATAAGACTATTCTTACGTATAAACTATAAAAAGTAGAACTTAAAAATTAAATATCTAGTATCTAATATAGTAGATACTAATAAGATTCTATTTATTATAGAGTATATAGTAATAAGACTTATATCTAAATACTTTTATCTAAACTCTAAGAAGTCTCTTATATTTATTAATAATTTTAATTCTATCTCTACTCTCTAATAGTAACTTTTACTAAAAGAAGCTAGTTTTTCTCTTTTTTAGAGAACTTCTTTAGCTTTATTAATAATAAGAGCTCTTTTTCTATTTTAGAGAATCTAACGCTTATTAGCTTAATTACTAAGTTAAGTAAGTACTTAATAGTAAAGTATCTAGTCTTTTTATAGCGTAAATACTTACTTTTTTATTATTAAGCTTCTAAAGTCTTTTTTAAAACTTATTTTACTTTTTTATAGTTTTTCTTTTATAAGAGTTATACTTATTAGATTTTTTTAAAGTAGAACTTTATAGGCTCTTAGTTTATTAGCTTCTCTCTAAACGCTAGTTTAGTAGATATATATACTTAGTTATAGTATATATTCTCTTTAATATAGAGAACTTATTTTATTAAATTATTTATACTCTAATAGTCTAGAACTTCTATAATTACTATCTTATTCTAAAAGTCTAGTACTAATCTCTTTAGATATAAAGTATATAGTATAGTAGTATTATTAGATTCTCTAGTTTTATTTACTAGTTAGGTAAACGCTATATTATAGAACTAAAGAAATTGCTTTAGTTTTTAAAAAATAGAGAAGAGCTTACTTAGTACTCTATTCTTCTTATTAGCGTCTCTAAAATAGAGATCTAGGTACTCTATAAACTTTTATTAGTACTTATATAAGTTATTATTTATTTATATTCTACTAATTCTAGTTATTACTTCTTTAAGACGGCTAGTTATATATATTCTAGTAAATAATCTCTATTTATAATTATCGTAATTAAGCTTATTATTTATTTAATATTTAAACTTCTTCTAGTTCTTCTTATTTTTATTAAAGAGTTTAAGATCTAGTACCTTAAGCTTTAGAGCTTAAGTATCTAAGATAGGTTAGAGTTAAGAAGTAGAGCTAGAGGCTAAGATATAGTTATTTATTAAAATTAGAGATAATAAAGTATAGATAAGAGAATCTAAGTAGTAGTTTATATTACTTATTATTTATATTAATATATTAATCTATATCTATTAAGAGTCTATAGTAGAAGAGATAAGTATAGCGCTTAAAAAGAAGATTCTAGTATAATTAGTAGAGTTATATATCTAATTATAAATTAGTTAGATCTTTTTAGTAATATCTTTTTTATTTAAGTACTTACTTCTTAAGAACTTTATTAGTTTTATAATAACTTATTCTTTAAAGAGGCTATTAGCTTTTTTTTTAGTAAACTTTCTTACTAGAACTTCTACTAAAGTATCTTTCTTAGTAGCTAAGTTCCTTTTTTATTTAGCTAAAAACTCTATTATTTTAAAAGTCTATCTTTTCTAATCTTTAAGAATATAATTCTTATATACTTCTTAACTTTTTATATCTAGAGTTACTAATAACTTTTTTAGTCTATTCTTTATATTACGTTAACTTCTATTCTAACGCGTTACAGCCTCTCTAATTTATAGAGTAACTACGCTACTACTCTCTTATTCTAAATATAACTCTTTTTATTACTTTATATTACTCTAACGCCTTATTATAGAGACTTATCTAATAAGTAGAAGACTCTTTTTTCTTATAAGAGATTTACCTTTCGTCTACGACTGCAACTATATAGTTATAAAAAAAGAACGTAAAAAAAGATTAAATTTAATTATAAGTAGTAAGGCTTTAAGAGTAAGTACTTAATAGAATACTTATAAATTTAATAAGAAGCTATAAAGCTTTATAAACTAGCTATATAATTATTAGAGATTATAAGATACTCTAAAGACTTTCTTAAAGAATTCGGAATCTCTAAGAGCTTAGCCTAAGGCTTTTAAGTTAAACGTAGCCTATTATATATATATTAGTCTATTAATAATAGTAGACCTAATATATAATTATAAGGCTTACTATTACTATTAAGATAGTAGACGTAAATACTTATTAGTACTTATTTACTATCTATTAATATCTAATTATTAAAGAAGACGTAAATAGCTAATTACGTATTATATAAATAATTAATAATAGTAGATATATAGAACTTATACTTTATAATTATATAAACTTATAAGATATTATAAGATCTCTATATCTCTATCTTAGCTAATAAGTTAGCCTACTATAATATATTATAAAAAGTAGTACTCTTAATTACTAAGAATACCTAATTATTTATTACTATTTAATTAATTACTAATTATAGAAAACTTATACGTAAGAAACTTAATATAATAAAATTAGTAATATCTTAAGATACTATAAAGCTTTTATAGTAAATATAGATAAGTAAGAAGAATTAAGAGAATAATATTATTATAATATAGAAGATAGACTTTAGACTATTCTTATTAACGCTATAACTAACTTTACGCTCTCTAAAATAGTACGTAATTAACGTTATTAATTAATTAGCTTAGTAAAATCTATCTAGATACTTATTAAAATAGTAATAATAGTAAAGCTAAAATAAGCGTTATTACTTATAATACTAAAGGCGATATTTATATTATTAAATTTAGCTCTTTTAACTATGCTTTAGAGCGTAAGACGGCTTATAATAACTTAGTAGATATTACTAATTAATACTATTATAATTATTATTATTATTATCTTTAATATTACTATTAGTAGCTAATTACGCGTTATCTATAGAGCTCTCGTTAGTATTAAGCTCTAATAGCGTATTAGTAGCTATATTAGTACTACTATCTTTAAGAAGAGTTTATAATACTGCGCTTTTAAGCTACTAGCTAAAAACTTAGAAGAGATTACTATTTATACTCTTTAAGTAATTAGATAATACTATATTAATAAAGACAGCGTTAGTAAATTATAAGAAATTAGTTTAAGTAGTAGAGATATTAAGTATTAGAGAGATTATAATATTTAAAAATATACGCTAAACTCTATTAGAAGGCGCTAAAGCTCTAACTATAATAGACTATACCTAACTTAAAAGCTTTAGACTAAGCTCTTAGAGGCTCTAAATTCTTTAAGAAAGTCTTTAGAGTACTCTATAATCTCTAATAACTATATAACTAATTTATAGAGCTCTATAGCTTCTTATTAAATTTATAAGTATCTTACTAAGTACTTACTCTTAGAGCCCTACTACTTATAATTAAATTTAATCTCTTTCTATATTCTTCTCTTATAACTATATAGTTACTGCTATAGATAGAAGATAAACCTCTTATAAGAAAAAAAGTTTCTTACTTATTAGATAAGTCTCCGTAATAAGGCGTTAGAGTAGTATAAAGTAATAAAAGAAGTCGTATTTAGAATAGAAGAGTAATAGTATTATTACTCTATTAATTAGAAAGACTATAACGCGTTAGAATAAGAGCTAACGTAATATAAAAAACGCGTAAGAATAGACTAAAGAAATTATTAGTAACTCTAAATATAAGAAGTTAAGAAGCGTATTAGAATTATATTCTTAAAGATTAAAAAAAATAGGCTTTTAAGATAATAGAGTTCTTAGCTAAATAGAGAAGAATCTTAGCTATTAAGAAAAATACCTTAGTAAGAGTTCTAGTAAGAAAGTTTACTAAAGAAAGAGCTAATAGCCTCTCTAAAAAATAAATTATCGCAAAACTAATAGAATTCTTAAGAGGTAAATATTTAGATAAAGAAGATATTATAAAAAAAATCTAACTAATTTATAACTAAGTATATAACTCTATTAGTTATATAAAAACCTCTCTACTAAATACTATACTTATCTCTTTTATTATAGACTTCTAGTAAGTATAGATTAATATATTAATATAAATAATAAGTAATATAAACTACTACTTAGATTTCTTTACTTATACTCTATTATCTTTAATTTTAATAAGTAATTATACTTTAGCGCTTAGCTTAGCTCTTTAACTCTAATCTACTCTAAACTTTTAAGCTCTAAAGTTTAAAGTACTAGACTCTAAACTCTTTAATAAAAATAAGAAAAACTAAAAGAAGTTTAAATATTAGATAAATAATAAGCTTAATTATAATAACTATAAATAGAGGTTATTTACTAAAATATATATAACTAGCCGCCTTAAAGAAATAGTAGCTAGAATTAAAAAAATATAGATAGATAATAATCTATATAAGTACTAATAAGAGTTTATAGAGTACTTAGATCTCTACTTTAAAGACGCTAATAAGAAGAATAAAATACTAAGTAAACTTTTCTTTATTTTCTAAAGACTAAAGCAGTCTCTCTAGTCTTATAATATAGTATTTACCTAACTAATAAATAAGATTAGAGAATCTAATAATACTACTATATTACGTATCTTATATCTAAAGAGGCTAACGCTAGACTTTTAAAATAAGATAGTAATTATAGAAGTTCTAGACTATTAAAGTATAGATAACTTAATAAAATAAGTTCTCTATATTAAAGAGAATATATACTATAACTAAGTATATATATCTACTAAACTAGTATTTAGAGAAGAGCTAATAAACTAAAAGTCTATAAAGTCCTACTTTAAAAGAATCTAATAAGTATAACTATTATAGAAGAGAGACTATAAAAGAGTAAAATAAGTTTTAAAAGAGACTCTAAAAGCTTAATAATAAGAAGATAAATATCTCTACTATAAAAAGGCTAGATACTTTATTACTAAGTACTTACTTAACTTAGTAATTAAGCTAATAAGTATTAGATTCTCTAAAATAAAGAAAAAGCTCTTATTATTAATAAAGCTAAAGAAGTTCTTAAAGAAAAAGAAAAACTAGCTTCTTTTAGTAGAAGTTACTACTAGAGAGTAGAAGTAAGATTAAAATTATTAATAAATATAAGAGACTTTCTAGAGTTTAGATAGAAGTATCTAGACGTAAGTTTTATTACTATATACTTTATAGTAAATAGAATCTTATTAGTATCTACTATATTAGATATTAGATGCTTAATCTTTAGATTCTACTTTTTATAATTTATACGTAAGAATAGTCTTACGCGTATCTCTCTTCTATAAAAGAAAGAAGTTATTAGAATTACTAATAATTATTTATAAATAAAGAAAGTAGTCTATATTAGTAATAATATTAATAGATACTAAGAAAAGCTATAGTTATATATATAAAAGAGAGATTAAGAATATAATATAATTCTAAAGCTATCTTAATTTAAGAAAAACTATATTACTATTACTTTAATAAAGGAATTAATCTATATTTATAAGTTAAGAATACGTATAAGAAGCTAAAAAGATAAGAAATCTACTAAAGATATATATAAAGTTATAATAGCTACCTTCTAACTACTAGTTTAATAATTAAAGAAGAAGAATAGTATCTAAGTCTTTACTACCTCTCTATTAGATATTTAGAAAGTATTAACTCTAAAACCTAAGATAAATTCTTAGTAGAAACTATCTAACTATCTAAAGAATTTATACGAAGTATTTCTCTAATTTAAAGTAGATAAGCTATCTCTATTATAAGGTTTCTTAGTTAACTACTATATTAAACTAGTATAAAAAGATAGAAAAGAGATAGAGATTTCTTAGAGACTACTTTATAGTATATTTTAATAAGAACTTTTAGTACTATAAAAAAAGCTAACTTTCTACTTAAACTATAGATTTATCTAGATAAGTAGGTTAAGTATAGCTACTCTAGTATTATTTATATAAAAGCTAGAAGAGGGGTTATACTTTTATATAAATTATTAGACTCTTAACGTAATTATCTAGAAGAACTATTACTCTCTCTTCTTAATCTAAGAGATATTAAAGTAGATTAGCTAAGCTAAGTAGTTTATAAAGTTAGACGTTATTTAAGCCTTTTATAAGATTTATATTATAGAGAGTAATAAGTAGAAAACTATTTTTAAAACTTAATTTAGTCTCTATAAGTAGTTAGTAACTCTCTTTAGTATAGTAAACGCTCTAAGTACCTTTTAGCGCTATATTAATTAGACTCTAAGAGAGTTCTTAAATAACTTCTATTTAGCTTATCTTAATAATATCTTAATTTACTTCTTAAACTTTTAGAGAGATTATAAGAAGAAGGTTTACTAAGTAGTAGAGAGATTAAAAGTAGCTAGTCTATAACTAAATATTAAAAAGAGTAAGTTTAGTATAAAAAAGACTAAGTATCTTAGATTTATTATTAAAGTAAAAAAAAGAGTTAGTATAAATCTAAAAAAAGTCTTAGCTATTCTAGCCTAAGAGTCTCTAAGATTAGTTAGAAAGATTAGAAGCTTTCTAGAATTTACTAACTTTTACTACTAATTTATAAAGAACTTTTTAGAACTAATCTTCTCTTTAATAAAGTTAATAGATAAGAATATACTATTTATCTAAAAACTTAACTAATAAAAAGCCTTTAATAATCTAAAGCGTATATTTATTATAGAGCTAGTACTTATATATCTTAACTTAGAGTAAGATGCTATTATAAAAATAGACGTATTTAGTTAATTTATAAGAAAAACTCTATTTTAGTATAAAAAAAATAGAGTCTTACGACTTATAGTATACTTCTCTACTAAGAATTTATCTACTAAATATAACTATACTATTTATAATAAGAAGCTATTAGTAGTAATTAAGTATATAAAGTAGTAGAGTAGTAAACTCTAAATAGTATTATATATTACTATAGTTATAGATTATAAGAACTTAAAGTACTTTATAAAGTTATAATAGCTTTTAAAGAGATATATACGCTAAGTAGATATCTTAAGCTAGTTTAATCTAACGTTTATATACTATCTAGAAGTAGCTAATAGTAAAGCTAATATTTTCTCTTATAAGAAAAAGAATATACCTTAAGATAAAAAAGATAACTAAGTAAAGTTCTACTACTTCTAGCTACTCTATACTATAAAAGTAGAGAATAAAGAAGAACTAAATTTAAAAGTATCTATAACTTTAGTTATATAAATCCTCTCTACTAGAATATAAAAGGCAAACCTATCTATTAAGCTAAAAATACTAAATAGTTTAAAGAACCTTTAGAATATTACTTAATAAGAAGATATCTTATACTAATAAGCTCTAGAGACTTTAAGATTAAAGAGATATAAGTTCTCTCTAAAACTAAAGCTTAAGATCTCTCTCTTAGAATATATAGAAGAAGAAGATAAGAAACTTCTCTACTAAAATTACTAATAAGTACTAGACTCTAAACTTTTATATATTAGTTTAATTATAACTATCTATAATACTATAGCTATAGATTACTTAAAATAAAAGATTACTTATAAGATCTTAGCTTATAACTACTTCTAGCTAAAAATATCCTCTATTATTAGATTCTATATTAAAAGTTATAATACTTATAAATAGATAAAACTCTAGTAAAAGCTAAGACGTAAATTTCTTAAACTACTATTAGTCTTAAACTAGATATAGAAAGAGATCTCTATAGACTTTATTATAGAACTACTAGAGAGTAATAGAAATACTAACTTAATAGTAGTTACTAACTAGCTTAGTAAGAACGTAGTACTAATCTCTTTAGAAGATATTTAGATAGAGATAATTATAGTAGTATTTCTAGATAGAGTAGTCTTTTACTACTAACTTCTAGACGCTATAGTCTCTAATTAAAGAATCTAATTTATTAGTAAGTTTTAGTTAGAACTATACTATTTAATAGATATTACTTAGAGACTATTAATAGCTACTTATTTATAGACTAATAGCTTAATAGAGTAGATAAATACTATAGTAAAATTCTATCTCTAAGCCTTTTATAATTAGTATTAAGATAACTAGTTCTTACTCTATTTAGTAGCGTAGATTACTATTAAGAAATAAATTACTACTTTTATAAACGTAAGCTCTTTCTTTTTTTAGTATAAGTATAAAGTAGACTTTATTTAAATATCTTTAGAAGAAACTCTTATTAATTATTACTAAACTTCTCTTAGTCTAAAAGAAGCTATCTTTAATATAATAGCTAAGTTTAAAAAAGCTTTTAAATTTATATAAGCTAGTATAATAGTAGTATAATAAAAATAAGAGTACTAGATAAATTATTTTAAATAAAAGTTATCTAACTTTTAGAAAGAAGATTATATATAGTTATAGTATAGTTACTATCTCTCTAACTTTAGGCTAAGTAAAAAGCTAGACTAGAAAAATAGAAAGTTTTAAGTACTTTATAAAATCTCTACTTATAATATAGAATTAGATATTTTATAAGAAATTTACTTAGTCTTTTATATAGACTAGTTACGTCTAGCTTTTAAAAAATATACTATAAGTTAGCTATAAGATAACTAGTAGCCTAAATTAATAGAAATTAATAAAAAATCTAAATAAGTAATAAAAGAGATTTTAAGTAAATATTCTTATTAATAAAGAAGAGATTAGCGCTTATACTATAAAGTTAAATAAGTTAGATATATAGCGCCTACTTAGAAACTTACTAAAAATCTTAAGAAAGTAGAAGCTCTAGATTAATAGAAATAATAAACTACTTTTTACTAAAATAATTAAGATAAACTTTTAGAGAGATTCTACTAAGAGAATATACTTAGAGATAGTAGTGTTAAGAGAACTATAGACATATAAAAGTAAAAAGAAAGAAAGAAGAATAAGTAAGAGTATATAATAATTATAAGCTCTAAAAGCTAGAGAAGAAATAAATAAAGTAAGTAAACTATTTTTAGCGTTATTAAAATAAGAAAGAAGTAATAGAGAAGTCTCTAAAGTAACTACTAAAAGAAGATATATTAAAAAAGATTACTAAAAATAATAAATTACTTTTAAAAAGAAAAAGAAGAAGTAGGAATTAAAATATAGTAAGAGTATAAATTAAAGAATAGCTATATATCTAAGTAGATAATTTATAAAAGAATTATTTTATAATAAAGAAAGAAGCCTTTAGAGATTAAGCTAAAGCTAATATATATAGTAAATCTAAATAAGCTAAAATAACTTATTAGTCTCTTAGAATATATTATAATTAGCTTTACTAATACTCTTTATATATCTTTTACTAATATTACTCTTAGAAATCTTATTTTTAGCGTCTACCTTCTTATAGCTATTAGTAAGTAGAATTAAATAAGTAAGTAAACTATTATAATTAATAGTATTATAAACTTCTACTATCTTCTACTTAAGCTTATTAAGCTTCTAAATAAAAGTCTTTTAAATAAAATAGTTAGTAAAGCTAGTAGAAGAGATTTAGAGAAATTTATAGTAATAATATAATTATTCTTATAGACGTACTTAAAGTACTTAGTAACTATAGTAAGAATTAGAAAAGCTAAGTTTTTACTATCTTTCTACTTCTTAGACTTAAAGTAAATTATTATTATAGCTACTAACTTCTTTATCTTAGTCTTCTTCTTCTTACTAATAAACTTAGCGTAAATACTTTTTATCTTATAAAAAACTTAGTATTAAAGCGTCTTAAACTTTTTATACTTAGACTTAGAATTATATAAAATACTTTTATCTCTAATCTAGAATATATCTAATAGTAAGTATTCTAACTTATTATAAACTTCTTTACTAAAGTAACTTTTTACTAAGATATACTTATACTTCTTTTTATTATATAAATTAGTATAGGCAGATTTATAAGAGTTATTAGATAAGGCGTAGATATTAGAACTATTAATATTAATATAAGTAGCGTACTTAATATAAATATAGTTAAAAATATCTTAGATATAAGTATTATAGTTAATAAAAAGCTTAAAGGTAGAATTATAAATAAAGATAAAAGTAGTCTTACTCTTCTTCTTAATAATCTTAGAAGTTTTTCTTTAAAAAGTTAGTAATAGAAAATCTAGTAGTAGTAATAAAGAAGCTATAAAAATACTTTAAAAGAGCTTAAAGTAAGATCTTAAGAAGAAATATTATTATTAGTCTATAAAGTATTATTAAAGACGCTACTATACTTTTTATTAAAACGTAGTATAGTTACTAAAGAGATAGTACTATAACGCTTAAATAATATAGTAAATAAAATAGATATAATAAATAAGAATAAAATAAAAAAAAGCTAGATAAAATACTAAAAGTTAAAGTAAAGTATAAAGTAAGTTTTTATATAAGTAAAGAAGTTATAAAAGCGTAGTATTATAAAAATAAAGTAAAAAGAGTAGAGAAATACTATTTATATTTATATACTACTATTTATTATATATAGAGTAATAAATTACCTACTACTATAATTACTTAAAATAAGTAAAGAAAAAGTAAGAGTATATAAACTTACTAAATACTTTAATAAAAGACGTTAATAATTAGTAAATAAAGCGCGCTTTAACTCCTACTATAAGTACGCAGAGTAAATATTAATAATAGCTACGTATAAAGTAAATTAGAAAGAAATCTAAAGAATAGTAAGTCTTCTAAAGATATAGTTAATATAATTAAAAGACTTAGAGAAACTAGATAAGTAGCTAATCTACTAAATATTAGCCTCTTTAGTAGTTATTTTAGTTATAATTTTCTAATACGAAGTAAGTATCTTTCTAGATCTCCGCTAGCTTAAGAATTTAGTAACTACTAAAAGAGATAAGATATAGAAAAAGAGATAGCTATCTCTATCTACTCTACTATAATAACTAGAAAGAGAAAGAGAGAGTAATATAATAAACTATATTTAACTTAAAAGTCTTAGGCTAAGCTCTTAGAGACTCTAAATTCTTTAAGAAAGCCTTTAGAGTACTTTATAATTTCTAATAACTATATAGCTAGTTTATAGAGCTCTATAGCTCTTTATTAAATTTATAAGTATTCTACTAAGTACTTACCCTTAGAGCCCTGCTGCTTATACTAACGCTAGTAACTTTAGATTATCTTAGCTAAGATTTATAACTATAATTACTAAAGAATTTAAAAACTTATAGTAACGCTCTATTTTAGAGAGATAAGAGAGATATAAGCTTATTAATTAAGTTAATTAAGTAGACACGATTTACTTAATTAACTTAGTAAAATCTGTCTAGCTAATTAACTTGATTAACTTGCTATCATTAAGTCAATTAAGTTAAGTTATTAAGTTGACTTGATTGTTGCCATCTCTGATCTTGACTCCTTCGAACTCGCCAAGGATCATGACCCAACGGCTCTTATCTACTTCAAGGAGCTCCCCTATGACCCTAATCGCCCGAACATGCATGATCCCGTGCGCACCCCGTGCGGTTATGTATATGGTCGGTCGTGCTTGATCGAGAGCTTGGCCGAAGTTGACTTCCTTTGTCCGATTTGCCGGACGGAGCTGGCAGCCGCATAAAAAGTCCGTAAAGCACCTCGTTGTCCGGCATCCTGGCATGGATCTACCGGCTGGGACTCAAATGTAGGAGATATGTAAAGTGTCTCGTCACTCCTTGCGTGTACCTTAATCTGCAATTCGAATATAACTATACAACCACAACCTGAGATTCTTCTAGAGAACAACCTAGTGAAACATGTGTCCATATTTATCATGACTTCATCTTCTTGCATGTTCACTGCATTACCGATCGATGAGTAGGCAATCCATGACCCATTCTGGTGCTTGAGGCCTCCGATACCATCGAAGGTTCATTTGCTCATGAAGCTTTCTCCTCGCAAGCTTGCTATAAGTACCACATAGATGACGACTGGGTGCCTGCCACCGCTGCGAATAGTGGTTCAAGACTTCCATCGGTGCCGTGCCAAAAATCAACAATATAAGTAAAATCTACCGAAGCGCGATTCATGGTTCGACATTACGAAAATATAAGTACCACATACTATTCCTCAGCTCAGATGAGGTTTACAGCTCTATGGCTCTTGGCTTTAGACTTTATACCTGGCGCGACCTGGGGACCACACCGTCCTTCAGCAGACAAAACTATTTCTAGCAACCAATAACTTGATGAGTCAAATTTGTTTCTGGTCCGATGATTGCCAAATCGACCCTGTCTCACATTGTAGTCGCACTGAACTAGCATCGTCATCTCACTTCGACAGTGTGCACGAAGATATCTCTCACTCTCCCTCAGTCTACGGCTATATGAATCTCTCCGCAAGCTCACTTTCTCGGGGTATATCACCCTCACTCCTCTCGCGCTTCCAGCTCGCATCGCAACCGGGCTTTCACAAACTTTATCACTTCGCGCCAAGACGTACACAAACTTCCACCGTCTGTCTACACTCACGACTTCCCAAAGATGTCCTCACCTTCTAGCTCCGCTCATACGGAGCAACCCAACGACACCGCATCGGCCTATCTCGCTGCCCAGGCTCTCGATCTCGATTATGCCCTTGCAGATCAACTCCAAAATCACCCCGACGCTGGGGATGAGGTAATCGCACAGCAGGTTGAAGACGAAGATTACGACGCCCTCTTGGAAGAGGAGGCCATCGGAGCCGTGACGGCAGCCATAGAGGACGAAGTCGGCCAAGTTGGGGAAGATGAAGAAGTCGACCAAAATGAAGAAACTGGCCAAATCATCGCAAATCAAAACCCCCCTATCATTTGGCCCACCTTTACAGGTCCATCGCCTAAGACGCAACACGCTCTAGCATTTCTACTAGGGCCCACGCCGCAGCAGTACGCACTAGCTCACCACATCCTGAGCTTCCCCAATTCACCGGATTCCACGGCCGCACAGGCTTGTGACCCAACCACGCTTGCAGAGGCACTACAACTGTCTTCAACCTCGAGCTCGATTGGAAAAAGCTCATCATTGCACGCCTTTTGGGTCGTCCAGATTCCCGCCAATTTGCCTCCAGCAAAACAGCCCACAAAGACAGACATCGCCAGAACCATCATCCACCAGATCCTCTTTGCGTCTAGGTCGGGCACATTCGAAAATGGTGGGGGCTCACTGCAAATGAGCCCCTTTGCTCTCCCACCCTTCCTTCAGGCCGAGGTACTTCGAGTCACGGAGACCATATCCATTTTCGGCCCGGACGCGGCGACCCTACAGTCGCATCCTCAGGTCCGCATCCAGCAAGTCGTATACGGCGGGCCCATCCCAGCGATGTCTAGCACGGCAATAGCCGAACCCTACAATGCGGCCCTTGCGCATGAATTTGGTCCATTTTTCGTGGCGTGGGACACAAACGCCCAGCCTCATCCGTCCACCATCATCAACTACATCGGCCCTCCGCGTCGACCGATGGTATCTTACCAGAAGGCTATCAACTACGTCAACACGCTTGAAGAAGTCGACACCGCGAGCTTCGATCGCAGCGATAAATGCTCATTCTGCTGGCTTTCGTACGGCGAGATCGATGAGGAGAAATTCTCCTTTGAGCCTGAGGACGAACATAATCCACATGCCCTGGGGCTGCTTAAGGAGCTGCCTTATCATCAACGTCCTGACAACGATCCCGTCCGCACGCATTGTGGGCATGTGTTTGGGCGCTCGTGTCTGATCGAATCATTGGCAAAAGCGAATTGGCTATGCCCGCTGTGCCGGGCGAATCTGGATGAGTCTGAGCCTGAATCTGAGTCTGAAGATTCGTTCGATGATTGGTCTGGGGCAGAGGACTCAGACAGTTCGTCTGAGGGTTCGTCCGAGGATTCATCTGTGGAGGATGACTGATGGCTCGTCTGAGGATTTGTCTGACGACGATTTCGCTCTCTAGATATTTGTAGGTCCGCGCGACTCTTCGCATTAGAGCCGCTATGAACCGCCTCGGTGGTGCTGCCGGAATTCCGACGTAGAGGATTCGTAAATCCCCTATCGTGCGCGCAAGGGCGAGGGTGATGTTTTTGGCAGGGCCTTGCCACGTACCATAGTATCGCCAAAACTTGTGCACGAAATCGTGCAATAGTCAATTGAATACATCAAAGTGATTGCAATCTCCTCTTCTTCTGATGTCTCTAGTGAGTGGCCGACTGCCTTTCCGTATCTTGTGCTCTTGAATTTCGTCTACTTCTGCTATCTCTTCCGTGAGTGACTGCCTGTATCTTGTGCACCTATTGCGTGAGTGCGGTTCACTACAGGGAAAAAAGCCTAAATCAAATCAGTATCGAGCTAGAGATATCCCATACGTCACTTCTCTACATTACCACAGCGTTCTATGGAATACGCAGACACAGAACGAGCCCGAAGGCCAAAGAATACACCCCACATGAAACACCTCGTCATGCAGTATCGTACACATCACCCAACGCCCACGCTCTATGCCAACAATGCCAAAAGAAGGAATGAGATAAGGAATGCTACACCGCACCCAAACCCCAACTCCCCAACCATGCCGAAGCAGCGCAGGAGCCCTTCCATACCCGCCTCCCCACGTATTCCACCTCTCACCCACGCAACTCCCAAAACTCGACACCCTACATCGTCTTCCTCACCCTCCTCCTGCACCTTCCGCTCTCCACCTCGACACTCTCACTCCCCTCCCGTCCACTCCTCGGCGTCGAAAACCTCTCCAAAACCCCCTCATTCCACGCCCTCTTGCCCCCCATCTTCCTAACCTCCCTCTTAATCTCTTTCTCCTCCTCCGGATCCACAAATCGATGAATCTCCCTATGATCCAGCACCCTCTCCTCCCTGTCATGCTTGCCCTCTTTCTCCGTCTTCGGCCACGGAAACCCAAAAAGCTTGCTATGCCTCTCACACCGAGGGCACTCCTTGCGCGTGCCGCGGAATCCGTCGAGTTGCACAAAGTGCACGTCGCACGTCTGGCATTCGGACCATTTGGAACCTTTGGCGGAAAGAACTGAGCGAGAGGTTACGTAGTCGCCTGGCTTGCGCTTGTTTTCTTCCCCGCCTTCGGTAAGGGTCGTGGGCTCGGGGATGGGCGTGCCGATACGGGTTTGCGATTGGTAGCGCGAGGCGGAGCGCGTGGTGCGCTTGCCGAGAGGGAGGG
>JAFHBV010000243.1:0-55125 GCA_019022785.1 Pseudomonodictys pantanalensis
GGGCCGGTGCTGGGCATACGCTCCAGGAAACTACCCATGCGTAACATTTCATCCGGATTGCCCCCCCCCCCCCATCGGCNCGGCGATTGCGGTTTGATTACTTAATGCGTGGCGGGCTGGGCTTGGTGGATGCCCGGAGCAAGCGAGCGTGCTGCGGTCGTTGAAGGTGTCGCAACTTGTGGATATTTTTGAGCAGTACCTTCATAACTTCGAGGCTGATTCATATGCTGCCTTCGCTTTGACCGTGTCGATCTCGCCCTCCTTAAGAAGCGGACCGTACTGCTCGACCAAATCGGCGCAAAACCTCTTCCAGGTCTTGAGATATATCTCTGTTCCTTCTTTCTTCTGATCTTCAGTAAGGCAGCTGTACTCGATACTCCAGAGGGCGAGTTGCTTCCAGCCGTAGATGGTCATAGTCGGAGAGCCGACGATCATCTGGTAGAACTCGTGGGACATCGAGTTACTGGAGAAGGAGTCAGTTGTCAGTAATTCATGTAATGTGGAGTAAGACGTACCTGAAAAGCGAAGGATTGTCACTATTGACCGTGCAAGGAATCCCGGCAGCTAGAAGCTCAGGATACGGATGTTCCTTGATATTCCTGCACAGATGAAGAAGTTCATTCGAGATGGGGCACAACTCGACACAAATTCCCTTATCTGTGATCTCACCCTTCTCGTTTTCCTTCCACCTGAACTTCTCAACAAGGTGTGGATGCTTCATCAGTGAGAAGCCATGGCCGATGCGTTTTGACTCTAGGAGTTGCGCGTCATAGAGATTCGAGTTGGCTGGGTCCTTAGAGCCGCCGGTGTCTAACAGTGTCTCGCCGGCGTGGAACATGAAAGGTATGTCGAGATCGAGTTGCTTGCAAGTGTTCCTGAAAGCCAAGAGTTCATGGGCGTAGAAGCCAATGTGGTTCTTGCGGTCTTCCGCTCCCACGAGATCGAAGCCTGTATACTATGAGCTGGCGATTTTATAGTGGAGGCGAGCTTAGCTTACCGCAGATGAGATCTCTGAACTCAAGCTTAAGTTCGATGCATTGTTCCAGTTCCTTCCGCATCATTGTTGTGGGTATGGAACGAGGAGTGCAATAGATGATCTTAAGGCCAAACGGGAAATCTTCGCCTCTGCCCTCCCTATCTAATTGATCCTTCTTGCTCTGCACGGCCTCCACAACAAGCCTCATCTGTTGGCGATTCGTGATCTGGCCTTCCTCGCCAGCATCGTTCGGTATGAATTTGTCTAGGAGCATAGGTCGAAGCTCGGCATACATCACCTTTTCGTCAATCAACCGGTCGATTGCTTGACCTATGTACCATTTGTAGACTTTCTCGTAATTCAGAAGGCCTTTGAAGCAGCGTGTTGCTTGGTTAAATCGCGCCCAGACCCTAAAGATAGTTGGTGAGTATATGTATGAATTAATTGAAGAACGGGGACTCTTACCCATTGACAGTCTGCTTAGGATCGTAAGCTTCATCCGCACTGAGAACCATCTTCTTCTTGATCCAATTTTCAGCTGGCTGTAATTCAACGTGTCCTGGCTCTGCGCAGTTCTTGGCGTTGCCATTGGCTGTTTCTTTAGGATTCTGTGCATACTTCTGGCCGTATATGAATTCAAACTTCCGACGAAATTCGTCCCACCTCATCCAAACTGGATCTGTTGGCTTGGGCTTTTTGTACTCAGCTCCGACGTATCCTTTGGAAAAGATGTCGGCACTCGGGGTTGAGATCGGCACAACGTTGAAGACCATTTCCGTCTCGGCGAGGTCCTCCTCACTCAGAAGAGGCCTGATACTACGCACGTACATGTTCGGCATAGTGCGGGCTTCTTCTAATAATCTTTCTGGATGCAGTTCCGCGTTGAAGTGCAGATGTAATAGCGCTCCTTTGGGGACTAGCTTGGATAGTTGATAAAGGATGCTTTGCTTTTCGATGCGTTGTTTATTGGTCAGGAACTGGCCGCCCATATCGAGCGTCAAAGGCCCGGGTAACTCTTCCCCTGCGAGGTTACCGAACAAGACATCTCTCTCGTACTCTCTGATGGCGATAAGGATTTGGTTTGCTAACTGTTCGGTTTCCTCATCGGCGGACAGCTGATCTGGACGAAGAGGTCTGACTTTCCGGTCCCAGGCAGTCTTATTCTCTTTCCCGAGAAGCTCATTGTGTCTGCTCTTGTAGTGTTGCAAAGCCGCGACATCCTGAAAGGCTTCCGCAAGTAAGCGCCTTGCGTGTGGACTCTCAAGGGTCACCGGCTGCGGAATTGAAGGGGGCATGATCTCGGCCTTTTCCGGCGGAACAGGGACCCTTCGATTGTTCTGTAGGCTTGAGCGTCGTTTCCTCTTCTTGTCTTTTCTGTCAGCTACCGACATGACAAGTCTGTTGGGGTTCTCTTCAGAGTTGTCTTCAGAGACGTGTCTGTCACGTACAGTTCTATGAGGAAGTAAGTAGTTTGCTTAAGCCTCCTGTGTGGCAAGAGCCTTGGGCATAGGGAACGCTTACAATGAGTGCAGTGCTATCCCGCACTTTGCGAGTATCCCGTCTCTTCGTTTTGGAGTATCGCTCGGCTTGGTAGAATCAGAATCAGTGTTCATGCCGACAGGGTTGATTGGTTTGCATCTATCATCGACTGCTCATACCAGTCGCAGCAAAGCTGGTATTACTGATAGAGGAGGCGCAACGTTACTTCCGACAAGGCTGGGTGGTTGCAACTCAATATCTCGATCGTTGCCCCCTTTGTTGAGGCTGTGTCCTCCTAATCTCTTAGACACTTTTGGATACGGTGAGGCACGGATAGTTGGTATTGGTCCGTTGTTGGAGGTGCAATATTATCCGGGTGGAGAAGCTGGTCGTGAGGTTTTGATAGATGCTGGCCTGGTTCTCGGCCTAGTCACGCCCGTAACAGTCAGTTGCGATCCATAGTAGTGTTGGTCGGTCATGGAGGGGGGTCATGCTGCGCCCCCCCGACCTGTTAGGTAGTGCAAAAAGGCTGAATCACAGGTCTGGTGCCTGAAGGAGATGACGGCGATAACGGCGGAGTGACTGAACACGGGATATGTACCATTACAATGAGGAGACAGGCCGGGAATGAAGAAGGATATCCAGTCAAGCGATGAAGAGATACGGGACGGTTGAGTCCCCTGTTCACTGAATAGGAAATGCCCAAGACATGCAGGGAGGATCGCGTGCCTTAGGACGCAAGTGACTTAAAGAGCTCCCACATACATCAGCGCACGCTGCTTGCGCACATTCGCCCGTCCTTCGAAGAGTCTTGCTGATGCGACAACGGTTTTGTCGTCCCTGGGGGATTTGTCGCGCAGTTCGTGCTGATAAGAGGTTGTGCACGGGCAGGCTGGCGCTTGCGTTCGATGCCGCGTCGGATGGGCGGGCGGCGAGCGATGACGAAAAGAAGCAGTGGCCAAGATCAAGCGATGGATGGCGAAGAAGGCGCAGCGGTTTCGACGATGATGCGACAAGCGCTTGTGTCAAGATTGAGGGTATGGAATCAACCTTGAGGAAGACTCTCTTCGTCCGGTCACGATTGAGGCTATGCTAAGCCCCATGTCGCTATCCTGGAGCCTAGTGGTTGGTGAGCCACTGCTGCCCCTCTTGCCTTGATGCCTGAGCTTTGAGGCATCCAATCACTCTCCTAGGCACGGTGCCACAGCACACAAGGCTGGTGGCTGGAAACGAGCAAACTTCACCGAGCTCTGACCGGTTTCTTGTCCTGCCGCCCCCAAGAGCTTGGTGAAGCACCTCCTCTTTTCTTCCTCGCCAGCCTCCTCATCTTCTGCATCCTTCATCTCTTTCTGCTTGCGCGTCCGCTTCTCCTGCCTGAGGCTCCAACTTCTTATATATCCGCTCGTAATTCCGCACCGCTTCGAATTAGTGCTATTTAACCCATGTCTTTCCGTACCAGCTAGAGCGTTGGCGTTGTCCCGAGTATCGATTTTCGAAGCGCCCCGAGTCTGTTGGAATCCTTCATTCGCGCATTATGCATTGGCTCCAAGATGCGCAAGGCAAGGTCTCACTCCAGCAGCTGCAGCTCGACATTGTAGGCTTCCTTGCCATCTTGGGAGAGGGTTCCGTGCTCGCCAACGCTCAAGTCTCGACTCTGTCGAGATGGATCTTCCTACCACGCTTGATACCTGCACCGCAGGCCTTGCTGCGCCCATCCAGGCCTACGAAGCTTGAACCAGTCAACGGTCATGTATCTGGTATCTTCTCTGGCAACTATACAGACACAATTAATCACATTGGCAACATTGTGTGGTGAGTATTCCTCAATATCTTTGAGCGCGCAAGCTCCCCCACTATTTCCTTCCTTAGGCACAAGACCCTGCATGTGAACCACAGTTCACCATGTCCGGAGACACTGGTAGGCAGGCGCTTTCCCGTGGGCTTCACCGTCGTCCCTCCCCTACTACCCTCAAATGTACACACACTAACATTCGTAGCGACGCGAACAACCTCCCAATACATTCCGTACGAGTCGTCTCCATCAAGCGCGTGAACAACGCCGACCTGAAAGCAAAAACCGTCGCACCGCTCACCGTCGTCCTTTTTCTCGGCTTCGTCCTCTCCTGCGTCCTCCTTGCCCTTTCCATCAGATTCTCGGATGGCATGTCCATGGTGGCTACCGTCCTCCTCTCGCTCTTGTCCTCCCTCATCGGATTGGGAAATAAATGGAAGTTGGAGTTGCCCGAGCGCAAGGTTAAGGATGGCAAGGTGCCACGCGGAGACGTCGTCATTCGATATCCCAAAGGTAGCTTCCTCATCGTGAGGTGCAAAGAGGATGTGGCTAGAGAGCTGTACTTCGCGCCGGAGAACATCAAATACTTGCTCCAGTACGGGCCTGTGTACCGCTTGCTCAGTCTGGTCGGCACCATGATGCTCATGGGCGGCGTCATCTGCCTAGCCAATGCACAAATCGAGCTCCAGCTCGCATGGGCCGGGTCGTATATGTTGCTTGGTTCGAGCTACTGGATCGTTGCTGCTCTGCCAGCAAAGATGCATTGGGACTACTCGTGTTACCAAGTCATCAACGAATGCTTTACCGACTCAGACATGAATGCGAAGGGCTTTCCCTCGAAACACGATACCTTCACTCAGGCACTGTGGAAGGCTATCGTAGTGGCAAAAGGCACCGGGTGGATTCTGCGAAGCAATGGCTGCCCAGACACGCCAGCATGGCGCCTGTGGCTCAACGAAGCTCGACATAATGCTATGCGACACAAGTTTGCCGAGAAACCCAGGAAGGCTTGCGGGGTTGATGTCAAGACCTGGCAAGTGCCAGATTGGGATCCACAGGCAATGCTGAAACAGTACCTGAGTGAGCAGGCAAAGGAGGAAGAGAAGAGCCTGAAAGAAGGGATTGAAGTGGAATCCGTGTGAAACAAGTTGTAACATTATTGGGCATGTGCGCTTGGCGCTGGTTGGCGCCTTGATACGACGTTACGATTACGATTTACGACTCCGCATATAGATACCATTGACGCATCGTAGGTCTAGTGTTTGGCATAATCCTTTTTGGAAGTGCGACAAGCTCAGAAGCGTGTCGTACGGGAGTTATCTGCGCCGCTTCGGCGTCTTACAATATTAATATTGCATTCTCTTCCATTTCGGCTTGGCTTTTTGCGTCCTCTTCTCGGCCTTCATAAAGCTGTCTTGCCGATCCGTGACCGTGACCGTGACCGGTCAACGCAGGACTCTGTAATGGGGAGTCACCACCATTGCGGCATGCGTGGCTCATCAATGCGGTGAGCCACAGCATCTTGCCGCCTTCGACCTCCAAGCTCATGCAGGTATTCCACGTGTGTATATGGTTTTCCGCTCGCTCGCCCCACC
Source organism: Pseudomonodictys pantanalensis (assembly GCA_019022785.1). NCBI lineage: Eukaryota > Fungi > Ascomycota > Dothideomycetes > Pleosporales > Parabambusicolaceae > Pseudomonodictys > Pseudomonodictys pantanalensis. The sequence goes on from JAFHBV010000243.1 coordinate 5,843, forward strand.
CAGTCATCAAGTATTCGCCTTCCACCGCTGCTCATGCTCGACCTTCCTCCTCACAACATCCCTCAGCCATTCTTCGAGATTCGCGCCTTCCTTGCCATCAACCTCCATACCATCCCCCAGTCCAACGCCACCCTCCTCCTTACAGCAAACTTGCTCCGCCATCTCACAAGCCTCTTCCCACTCCGCAAAGCTAAACGAGCCACTGCTCTCGCTCAGCAGCAATTTCTCCTGCCCGGAGAAAGCAAACACATGCACGGACCGTATGGGTTTTGCGCGGAGCAGCTCGACAGCTGTCGGGGAAACAAGCGGCGATGTGGACGTTGCAGACAAAGACGATGGGATCGCGACAAGGACCGACGTGAGCGTGGTAGAGAGGGGTATCGAGGCGCTAAGCAGTGCGAGCAGCGCCGTGTGTAAGAGGTGTGGAAGGATGAGAAGACTCTACTGATTGTCAGCAACCCAATCCACAGAACTAAACAACCGGCCACAAGTACCGAGTTGACCCCCGTCGAGTCCTCCTCCTCGGGTAAGCTCCGCACTTGCAGCGTGATCTGTACCAGCGTCCGCGGTATACTTCGAGTGAGGATAATAGTGCGCAGTGTGTTGTGTAGCAGCGTCTCGAGATGTCGCTCCTTCGGACCTTCAAAGCCCTAGTCAGCTTCCCCAAACTCCTTCAGTACGGCTGACAAAGGCGCACATACTTCCTACGCCAACAGCAGGCCTCACATTGACCTCGACCGTAGCTTCCTCCGGCAGTTCATCGCGTCGCATAACTTCGATCGGGCCATTGACCGCGCCGATGACGCAGTATCCGTTATATGTGTATGTCGCGGAGCCATCAGCTCTGTTCAGATGCGACAATAGAGCTTCAGGTGCCATGGTGAAGTTGTCTGGCAGAAGGTGCGCGCGTTTTGTTCGAACACGGAGCTCCCGCTTCAACTTTTCGACCAGGATCCCGGAAATGGCGGAGTTGGTCCGAGCGTCGTCCCTCACTCCAGCGTGCCATAACTCGTAGATATACCCCTACGTTCATCCCACAGGTCGCCTTACTTTTCTGCAAACCTCGATCGATATTAAGCATGAATTCATGATGATCTCTAGGTAAAGCCAGGTAGAGCCTTTTGACTGTGGTGTGCACTGTGGAGGCTGGAAGGTGAGCCTGGAGGATATATGCGAGGACGTGCTGACAAAGCCGTCATGAACATACATTACAGCTCTCAACTCCATGCATTCAGCATGGCCTCGTTCATGAGATCCTAGCATACAGCTACCCTTCGATCAAACCTTTAGAAATCCACTAGGTACTCCTGGTTCTCTTCTTTCAGTTTGGGTGTTGTTGGTGGTGTTCGGGCACTTCACCTGCTTGTTGTCCACCGTAAACCAGGCGGCTGGAGCCGAGGCTCGTCCTCTTAGCTTCCAGCTCGCGCGAGTGATATCACAACATTCATCGACATTATCCAGCCACAGGACGAGGTCGCGCAAGTGAAAGAACTATGGCAAGCTCGTCGCGCACATCATCGCCTACCAAGCGCCTGCTCACAGAGCTTCAAACATACCAGTCCGACCCGAATGAAGCTCTCGTAGAGCTCGGCCCGGTACACGACGATGAATTGATGCGCTGGCGGGCTGTCATGAAAGGCGTCATTGGGACTGCATACGAAGGTATAATAATCTCAAACTTCCTGCATGCCATCTCCCCGGACGTGTCCTTCGCCGGAGCGTAGACATGCCAGGCTAACACATCGCAGGCGGTCTCTGGGCCCTCGACATCCAAATCCCCTCGACCTACCCTCTCACACCGCCCACTATCAAGTTTGTCACGCCCATCTGCCACCCCAACGTTGACTTCAAGACTGGCGAAATCTGTCTCGACCTGCTGAAAACGTCATGGACCCCCGCGTACACGATCACCGCGACCTTGACGAGTATACACCAACTGCTGACGAGTGCGGAGCCCGAGAGTCCGCTGAACGTGGATATTGCACAACTGCTGAGACTGGAGGATTACGTGGGTGCTGAGGCGCTGATTAGGTTCTACACGGAGACGGAGAGGTGGGAGGGGAGGAGGCGGTGAAGATTCAGGAAGAAAAGGAGGGGATCCGGAAATGGGAGGGCGATGCAGCAGTGGAGCATGAGGCATTTAGGTGTTTTTTTTCTTAGTCAAGGAGATTTTGATTCTGGTTGGGCGAAGAGAGTGACATGATCTAATAGGTTTGTCAGAGGAGGATACCAACACACAAGGTGTATACAAATTCACTGCTCGCGCTACAATTTCTCCAACTTCATCCAACACCAAGCACTAGGGCTGTGTACCACATCAGATAAGACGAAGGACGGAATCCCCCTCAGGTCGTAGGGCAGCACATGGCCGGAGTTGGTCGGTTCCAATCTTCAACGAACACATTACCGTTACACCGCAGCGCACATGAGACAGATGAGCTGGTAAAGGCGTTACGTATATTGCAGCTACTCGGCGTCTGTAATAACTTGCCACAACAAAACATCACTTCTTGACAATGCATGGTTATACCGAGCTGTTCGTTACTCACGAGAACTTGCCACTATAAACATCTTTGCCATTTTACGCAGTACCGAGCTACCCACCGCTCATCAAAACTTGCCACAACAAGTATTTCTCTCGCATTACTGATTGAGGCACGTTCAAGCGACCCAGGCGAGCGCCGGTGGCTGCGCCTATTGGATTATGGGACCGGGGTAATTCGAACCGAGAACGCGGAGATATGGCAAGAAAGGGAGTTACTTGCAGGACGACGGGATGGCTGTCTGGACATGCGTAGACGACGCGCCAATCTGGAATGACAAGGGAGTGAAAGACAAGGGCGTAAAAGCACGTATCACTTGATGCACATCGGCGATGCAGCCAGGCTTCTACACACCAAAGCAAGCCGCAGAATATGTCATCAACGAGATTGGTTAGTCGGGAAGTCATCTGTCGAGAAAAAATCTCCAAAATCTTGATCGCAGATGCAAAAAGTTGATTAACGAGCATCCACAGTACATACTCGCGTACAACAGCGTTGCAGCAGCCAGCGTATGTAGTAAGCCCATCAGGACCGTTCAGCCAGCCCTACGCACACGCACCCATGCCCCTACAACGCCTTCTAAGATGCAATCCTTCCCGCATTTCCAGATACACCTGCAAACCCAGCCACAGATCCGTAGAACATGGAAGGAGTTTTCCTTTGCATTACCGATCGTACAATGCTGGGCCCAAGAGAAGAAAAAGTAATATCGGCACGCGACCCTCCTCTTCAGTCCGCCTCGTCCCCAACAATAAATTTTTGTCGAGTTATTTTCGAAAGGGTTACGCTGGTGCAAGCCCGCCCCACAAAGCCTCTAGAGCTCAGCTAGTAAGCGGAAAGCCACCTGCCCCGTGCGAGCTCCGAGGAGACTTGTTGCGCAATGTCGTGAATGTTGCGGCTCTGAGAGGTCTAGATCCATGATGCAATCTGAAGAGCCCACGGATTATGGCATTGTGGCATGATGGATTGTAACGGCGCCTTGGGAGTTTGGAGCCTGAGGCGCGGCGGTGCTGGTCTGGACGCAGATAGCATTGTGGTGGCTTGGATCACCTGACAAGTACTACGAGAGCATTCATTCTCCAGAGACGACCCATTGATTCCTTCGCCAGCCTCTGGACGAGGTGGTGATGGTGCCCTGCAAGTTCGCTTGTCGAGCTGGAATGCTGTTCGTTGAGACGCGGCGGGTGTAGTTGATGGTTGAGTTTTCCTCGGGAGCAAAGATTCGGGGGTCATAGGAGTGCCGCCTTATTGTAGGCAGAGGATAAAGTCGAGCATCATATGGTCCCGGTAGTTGTTGTGGTGGAGCAGTCCATGGATATATGGACTTGAATCTGGGCATCTGGCTTGTGGCCTGTGGACTTGGTTGACGTTTTTCATCCGTCTCCGGTGATGCTTGGCATAATTGGTGGTCCTTCTCTTTCCCCAACTGGCGCGGTTGATACCCTGCTGCCGTCCTTCTCTTTCGTGTCAGGAAGTTTATGATCGCTAATCTGATTCCTGTTGCAACCACCAGCACAAGAATAAAGATTTTGGATAACTGAGCAAACCTATATCCATTTGATGCTGGAGCAGAGTGGGCCATGCGGGATTCCCCCACAGGAACAGAAGGAGGAGGAGGAGGCATGAAAGGCTGAAGAAATACAAGAGATACAAGAGCTTTAGTATGATCACCTCTGCATATGGGAGGGTGTGGAGGGATGCAGGGAGCCGTTCTACCAGCCAGTCAGTGGAGAGGCAGCAGAGCGCCTTTCATAGAACTCACGTAGAAAGACGGGAGAACCGTTGGCATAAGCACTAGGAATTCAGTGCTCCGGTCAGTGTCAGCAAATACCTGCGAGTATTGTTCCTGTAGGATTAGCAACAGGGTATAAATATGTATGACGGGAGCGGCGAGGGCATGCAACCAAGCTCAGGTCGCATGTGCATCGTGAAGCTCGCGCCCCCCCATAAAGTAGAAAGCCGCTTTCAACGCCGCAAATGCAGTGGCCGCTCGCCGCCGGCGGCACTTCCAAGAACGTCTGCAATATCAAGTTGACGGCACACGATGAAACACGGACAAGCCAGCCCTCGCTCGCAATAACCACGGACACAGTGAAGCGGTTGCCATGATCGCCGGCCGCGTTCGTGTACACTCAGCTGCGAAACTCACGCCGCACCGGTTGATTTACAGGATAAGGCTGCTGGGGTAGGCCGGAAGGAGCATGGCGTCTTGCATCTTCAGCGCAGTTGGAGGTCTTGGAAGTGGCAGTCGAAGGCATGTTCAGCTGAAGTGCGAGAAAGATGGCGTCTGTGTGGCGTTTTCCCAGGGGTGGCACGGGCTCCCTGCCTACCAGGATCTTCCGAGATCCGAGCCAGACGAGGACAACGGCGAGCTGGCCTCACCACTCCTTTTTCCCTTGTAGCAACCTTGGATCTCGCCCGCCACGGTGCACTCAAGCTTCACGGCAGTTCTGCTTTTCGCGACGCGTGATGCTTGAGGACGACGCCGTCAGCTGCCTCTTCTACGCCAGCCGAGCAACAAGCTCTCTATACGCGCTCTCAAGCAACCTACATGCGAGAACGTGCAGTCGACCGCAAAGCAAATACGGAACTGCAAAAATGACTCGATCTCAGTCTATCACAGTTCGGCTCGCAGCCGCCATCTCTTTTACTTCTTTCACCTGTCCATCTCCCCTATGCCATTCTTACGCTTTCCTGCAGCTCGGAAACGCCCACCTCCGCACAATGATGCACATGGCGCGTCCACATGGCTTTTCACGTCTTTAATATGCTAAATTGGTACATCCGGCAATCTTGGGTTGCTTTCCGTTGTCAGATCTTGGAACCCTGATCGACAGCATGGCTACGCTAGCTCATGCGCCGGACTCGAGTCTTTCGACGCTGTTTCCAGAGGTTTCCTCGTGCGTCACATCGAACCTATCTGGCTCTATGGCTGGCGTGCTTCAGGAGGTGTTGGCAAGCCGTCAAGAATCCCGTAGCGACGCCCTCAAGCGCTAGCCAGTTGCGCGACACCACTGGTTCGCCTACCTTTACCTCACTGACGAGAATCATTCGCTTCCTCTAAGCTGTCACGGTCAGCCATCGATTGGAACCACTATTATAGGATACGAATTAATCGGGTCGAAATACCGGTGCTTCCCTTTCCGGTGTGCCCGGCGAGCTTCTTGCTCCTTCAGCAGTGTTCTGCGAGCCCTTCTACGCAAGTGTTCAGGTCACTTTAGCATCAGACGGTGACGAAATCACCCTTAGACCACTTCGAACGGGTCGAGAGGACTCTGACAATCACGGCGATTCCGTATGACACGCCTGTACTTGTCTTGTAAGGCCGAAGCGAAGGCTGAAGCTCCCGTTTGGACTACAAAGTATCGAGCTAGATTACAGCTGACGCTATATAGAACTCCGCTACTGGCCTCTTTCGAAATTATATCAAGCGTAAGCTTCCTTCAACCAAGATCGCGGACTCCGTCTCTCCTACTTTTCTCTTATCCTGGTTCCCAAGGCGATCAGCTGTACACGGCGATCCCGTTGCCACGGAAGCACGTGACTTCAGCTGGAGTCCCGAACAGGCAGGTGGTCCCTTGGCCTCGACCAAACATCCAACATCCTAAAATTTTGGGTGAAAGAGCTGAGGCACTTCTTTAACGACCCCATAATTCCCAGGCTCTACATTACGGCTAGTCCAGGATACTGGGAGTCGCGGGGTTCAAGCGCACAAGGGCCAGCAGGCAAGCTGCATGCACAGCCACACAATGACCCCAAGCCGGCATCCTTCGTAATCTCATGACCCGAGACTTGTGGCGCTGGAAACCTAGAAAGCACGTTGCTGAGTGTCTTCACATTCTCCACTTCTCTTGCCATCGTCTTCCTTCCGGACATCACCGCCACCACGAATTTCGCCGAATTGAACGGTTCGATGTTCCTTCTCTGATCCTTGCTCCCCACTCTGACCGGTAGGCGGGTCTCCAGGCGCGTGACAAGGGATTTATATTCTGCTGCGCCTCCTCGTTGTCGAAGATGTGCAGTTCCCTGGGCCTCATTGACGCAGGGATGTTCTCACCGCTTCACCTCGTCGGCGACTGTCGAAACATTTAATGGAAATGATGAGAACTGCGCCTCACTTCTTCGAGTCTATGGCTTTCCAGGTACTCTTGCCCCCCCTCCTCTTTCCTCGAGATGCGCATTTGCTCGGGAGCCTTCACACTCCGCGGTGCTGAGATGGTTCGGCTACCTCCTGCCGCCAGCCACGCAGGCCCAGCTGTCTGCTCAGAACTTCTGAGAGCATCGGCGCGTTGAGTTGGTACTCAACGCGCCGATGCTCTCATTCATTTTACCTATCAAGACTTTAGGGATGTATCTACGGAAAGGGAAATGAATAGCTCTATCTATGCTATAAGCCTGCTGCTGCTCTTGATTACCAGAGTCGACTAGATATAACATGTGTCTTTCCCAATGCTCTGTTTTGACAACTTCCGTAAGGCATATATACTACCCTAGTCCTTCTTTCCTACTTATCGTTAGGTCATCAATAGTAGAAGCTGGAGGTAACCGGTATTCAAAATTATGGAGTTAATTTTTCCATCAATACGCTCGTCTGCTCGTGCATCTCCTTTTTTTTCATGCTTTGTTTATAACTCTTAAAGATGTTTGGGAATCAGGTAGTCGCGATATACCTTCTCCTTCCAGCATTCTGTTGTTAGCCAAAGTTCTGTTGGTGCCAGTATTTCTCCGACTCACTCCAACGGATCGCCGATTTGCAGCAACAGAGTATCTACCTATATATACGTAAGACTAAATATCATCGTGCTTACTTGCTGAGCGCGATTGTGTAAGAGAAAGGACCGGCAATCATCCAATATCCTGAAGTGGAGGGAACAATGCCGATGTTCGGGGATTGCTCGTCCACGGGTAAATCCGATCCACGTGTTTCTTATCGATAAGCACTATAGCGTCATCCGCGCATTATCCTAGAGCTTCATGACAAATCCACGACTTCGCCTGTTCGTCAGCATCTTCCTTATGAGTCTACTTGCTGCTGCTATCAAGCGTAGCTCATTGAAAACATTTTCGAGACCAATCGTCCCAGTACGTCCCAGATCTAGGTCTTTCATCGTTGCGGTACAGTGAGACTGATGTCATGCAGCCAAGTACAGCACGCGCCATGCATATTCAATCGATTCCTATGTGTATGAGCAATTTAGAGAGACTCATGTGCGATTACTAAGAGTTGGTAGGGGAGGGGACTGGTAATAACTATGCCTACCTCGTGACGGACGATAAGTCAAAAGAGGCAGTCATTATTGATCCTGCCAACCCGCCAGAGTAAGTCATGTCGTTTGGAAAAATAATATGAGCCATACTGACTCTTCACAGGGTCTTGCCTGTTCTCAAAGAGAAGACAGACAGTGGAGCTATCAAACTTTCCAAGATCATCAATACTCACCAGTAAGCAAGCCATGGTTCGAATCCTTGGATGAGTGGGTCCAACTAACTTTCGAACAGCCATCATGACCATGCTGGCGGTAATACGGAAATAGTGAGTTTACCGCAAGTACCCAAGTCTTCAGAAGTCTTCCCTTAATACAGAGCAGCTCAAGCACTTCAAGCTCCCCATCATTGGCGGAAAGGACTGCACCAGCGTAACCTCCACCCCATCGCACAATTCCACCTTCAGCATCGGTGCGATCAAAGTAACCGCCCTCCATACGCCCTGCCACACCCAAGACAGCATTTGCTTCTTCTTCGAAGACGGCGCCGACAAAGCCGTATTCACCGGCGACACACTATTCATCGGTGGATGCGGTCGCTTCTTCGAAGGCAACGCTATGGAAATGCACAAAGCCTTGAACGAGACGCTCGCATCCCTACCTGATGATACGAAGGTCTATCCGGGCCATGAGTACACAAAGGGTAATGTGAGGTTCGCGAAGAAGGTGTTGGATAATGAGGCGATTAGGAGGCTGGATGAGTATTCGCAGCAGAACAAGGAGACTCAGGGCAAGTTTACTATTGGTGACGAGAAGGTAAGTGCTCACCAAGCTGAGCCTTGGGAGAAGGAGGGATGCTGATCCATTGCAGCAACACAATGTCTTCATGCGTGTCAATGACCCGGCCCTCCAGCAACTGACTGGCCACGAACAGCCAGTTGACGTTATGCGAACACTTCGGGAGATGAAGGACCGATCATAAGGATCTTTTAACGTTCCCATGGGCACCTTCCATGGTGCAGAAGCATAGCTTGCCCCCGACGTTGATGTCACGATGCCAATATAGGGATTTGAGCATGAATGCTTAGTCAGACCTAAGAGTTCCTGCATATTTATAGAACTGTCTCTAGGATCCAACAGCGCATTTGCTTTTAAGTTCACAATATGTTTACCCAACTCATCTCGCAGTGCACGTCTTATGCTGAGCAAGATTACATGCCTATTATTTGTGAACTGGGGCTTGACGATTGATCACCTTGCGCATTATTTTACGCTGCACTGTGCACATTCAATTACGAATAGGGAACCTCATGAACCTCATCCTCAGAATGTCAACAATACAGATTACGACCACGCAACTCTCCAACCCATCTTCCACTATGGCGTCTTCCCAATCTGAGGTCAAAGCGATACAGCCAGCGAGCAATCGTTCAGGCGCCTCCAAGAAGCCCATGAGCTTATCTTTGACACCATCGGAGTCCACACAAGGAACAGCCCACTTTGGCCACCTTGGCCACCTCAACGCAGTCACAGGTGCCAAACGACGTCAAAGATTCTTACGCGGATCGAATCGGGTTCTCCACGAACCGCGTCGTCTCGCAACGCACAAGATGTGCCGCAGCTTCAAACGCAAGGTGCTCAACGCCCACCACAACGCCGTCGCCACAAACAACACCCATCTGGAGCCAGGTCTGCAACCTTCTCTACGACGTTCCAAGTATGCCCTCGACCAAGCTGCACCATGTCCGTACCTGGGCATCAGTGTCGTGGTAGCAGTCATAATCGCGTGGTGCCGTCCTAGCATCTTCTTGAAGCTGCTTTGGTACCTGATTATAGCTGGTCTTGGCCATATTGCTTTCTCGATGCTGAATACGAAATACTTCGAACATGGAAATTCAAAAGAGACACATCTTTTGGGGGCACCGGGACAGGAAGTGGTTCTACTAAGCGCGCAGACCCCGGCGGATGCTTCGCCGAACACGACGCCATTGAATGGAGACCTTAAACACAAGCAGCACGATCGAAAGCTCAGTTCGGGTTCCACTGCAAACAGGCCGGGCCTTGTAACAGATGCTACCTGCACCATACCTGGGACCAAGGCCCCTGGTTTGGACATGCCCTTATCCTCTCCAGCGGCGCATGGTGTCCCCCAGATCACTATACCCAGTTCACACAACCACTACTTACGGTTTCGTCTCCACCCCAACCTCCCACAAAACAAGGGCCATATCTCAGCCCTAGTCCTTGCACAGAATATAGGCCTCATATTCTCGAGCCTAGGGATCTCAGGCACCTCACTATCCCGTAGCCTCGAAGCGCGCACTACGCTCCTGCACATCCAAGTCAACATCCAGCTCCTTCATGACATCGACCACGCCTTTGGCGGCTTGTACACATCACTGTTGGATCTTACGCCCGAATCTCCCTCTACCCATTCCAGCTCCGATTTCCCTTTGGCTACGCTTGTCAACACTGCCGCCCTCAGCCACCTAGCTGCCGATTGTGCGAAGCTATTATACAGCAAACGCGATGGTCGAGTGCGAGAGGCGTGGTGGCATGACAAAGTCTTGTTGGCGAGTCTGTCAGAGGTGGATGTGAAGGAGCTAGTCGACCGGATCAAGCTCTGCATTCAAGTGGGAAGCTACAGGGGAGACTTGAGGATTTGGGAACCGATTTGCGTGGGCTGAGGCTTGAGGGAAAGATAGAGAGGTTGCCTAGGGAAAAGCGAGAGAGGACTGCCAGACTGAGGCGGGAGGTAAAGGCGAAGGAGCAGAGTGAAGAAGATGTCCTGTTAGGGAGCTTGATGTCTGAGAGCGTAGGAGAAGGAAGTGGAGGTTTCAGGAGTTTCGCTGGGGATCTGGCGGGGTTGCCAGAGGGTGCTACGGTGGCCGTGGGCATTGAATTTTTGCGGAGGTCCTGGGCTGCTGATTGGTAGGGCACGCTTCGTCCATGTTTTTACGGTCACCTTGACGGCAATGGCAGTGTAGATGGGCCGTTGCGAATGAGGAAGAAGTCTATACTCAGTCTAGATACCAAACACGTACAGAGAAGGGAACCATAACTCTATGCATTCTCGCGTAGTTCAATCCTTCTTTTCTCTGTTCTCACTCCTAGCCAGAGAATCCGACGAGCTCGTCTCACTACTCGATTTGGTACTGACAACATGGAACGAAAAGTCGAGTTCGCCCACGAGCTTCTTTACCGCCCTACAAGACGTTAGTGATTTCATATTGGCACTTTGTTCACAAACCACTCACCTCAGCAACCTGTGGAGATCCATATGAATACACCGCGTACTAATCTGCAGCACCGCAAACGCCGCATACCCCGGCTCCGCCACATGTCTCAGACTTAGAATATCCCTATCCACTTGCTCCAGTCTCTTCGCCAGCTTAAAGCTCCGCGGCGCATCGAGATAAGGTGGCAGTGGCTGACCGTTCGTGATACTGGAAGAAAGGAGAGCGAGGAGCGAAGTGATTTCGTGGGAGGTGATGTTTGCGGAACTGACGATGCGCCGAAAGTCGTGGAACCATTGCGCGGAGATGGTCTCGGTGGAGGAATTGGTGGCGAAAGCTGGGTCGGTGAAGGCGGTGGACGCATAGCCGAGCAGGGCCGTGTAGGAGAATATGCTGGGCCGTGTTAGTAGATCGAATAAGGGGGTGGTGATGGAGAAATGGGGAAGGGGAGTATGTACTTGGACACGTAGCCGATGATTTCGTCGTATTCCTTCTTCGGGAACTTTCCGCCCAGAGGGAACTCCCAAGGCACCATCATCGAATGCATCTTCAATGCCTGTAGTGTAAGCTGCTGCTTCGCAAACACTTTGTTCCTCGCTTTCTCGAGCTTGTACCCGGGGCTAGTCTTATCAGTTCGATCACCTTCGTCGCCGCGTATGCGCGCCATGACCGTCTCATGCATGATCGAGTACAAGTTCGCAGAGAGGTATAGCGCACCGCCGAGCTTCTGCCGGAGAGCGGAATGCTCGGTGATGGGGAATGGGAAGAATGTCCAGAAGAAAGCTACCGCTAGACCCCCAACAACGCAGGCAAGTCGGTAAGGACCGAGTTCATAGATGGGGTAATACGGCTGTCCATTCGAACTCGCGAGCTTGACGCCGATTTTGCGGACTTCGAGTTCGTAGCCGATGATCAACGTCGCAGTAACGACGCTGATGAGACCAACGATGATGAGGTCCATGCGCTTGAGCGGGACGTAGAACCCCAGTGACACGAAGACCCAGACGAAGACGAGGATACCGGGTGTTTTTTGGTCAGGGATGTACCAGATACAGAAAGCGATGATCATGGCGACAATAGTTCCTAGGATTCTCAGGAGAAACGTGAACATGCTGGCGCCGGACGTTGGAGTCATCGAGATAGCAACCATGATCATGGCCCATACAAGTCGCTGTTGAATGAACCAGGTCTGGGTGACGCGAAGATAGCAGATAATAGCGATAGACATCGTAGCGCACGCTCCGCGAAATCCAAATGATGAATGTGGTGAGCGGAGGAATCCGGTGATGCCGCGAATGCCGTCTCCAAACCTCTCCCAGGCATTTTTCGGCGGGAGATGTTCTGGGTCTTTCTTCTGGCTGTAGGCACTCCCCATGTCCACAACCACGGTGCTGCGCTCCATACCCACGATGGTGGTCTCGTCATCTTGAGTCGCGTCTTGAGACTTGAATAGACTCTTTACCCATTTCCTGAAGCGCCTTTTGTTCGGGTGGATGAACCTGCTCTTTGCCTTTCCTTGGTCTTTCTCATCTGCGAATTTGACAAAATCCACGATGGCGCGACTGACGGAGTTCAGCAAGAACACGATGTAGAGCACAAGGTACAACTGCCGCTGATTGCGCATATTCGTATGCATTGGTCGAAGCCGGAGCTCGTCAGGTTCGATGCCCGGGTTATCGAAGAAGTCTTCTCGCATTTTGATGCCTTTGCCTTCGATCCAATGGCGGAGCGTTGTTTCTTTACCCTTGTAGAACTCATCGCTCTGCATCTCAAGATACGCGGCGAAGCCCGGATCCCCAGGCTTCACTATGTCACCTCTTGCCTCTGCATCGTCTATCTTTGCCCCATTCTTCTTCTTCTTGGGTGGTTTCGCAAGGTCCAATCGCAGGAGTACATGTTCTAGTCCTTGGTCCATGGCTTGTATGATTGTCGAAAAAGGCACATGAACAAAGCTCATGAGCTCGTTCCATTCGCCGACCGTGGTCTCCCGGAAGCGATCTAATTCATCACCGGGACTGTCCGAGTCGAAGTGATGGATCTCGGCGAAGCGTTCGAAGATGTCGATCATGGACCCCAAACCAACTAAGGGCAGCATGACCGCCCGTAGATGCTTGAAGATACTTTCGAGATCATCTGGAGTGAGCTTGCCATAAGCAATCTCGCGCTTCGCGAATGGAAGATCCCCATGGAGCTTGCCATGCAGCTCGGTGAATGTAGCCGTAAGTTGCTTGACCGCCTCCACTTCTGGCTTCATCTTCGCCTTCTTCGGTTTCCCGTGCTTATCCAACTCAATGGTCATTGTCTGCCGAAACATATCCTTCGACTCCAAGCTCTGAAAGTAATTGCTGTGCGCCGTCAACGCACCCCTGAGTGCTCCAACATACGCAGTAATCTCCTTCATGACGACTTTCCGACATGACACCGGGAAGACGATAAGCGAAACTCCAGTAGCAATCGCAAACCCCGTTAGGAATGATTCTAGGAGCCGCTGGAGAAAAGACTCAACCTGAGCAGTCGTTTGAAAAGCGACGCCGTACGTGCCGGCGACATTGACAAAGATCGAATAAAGAATCGTCGGAAACGCAAATTGCGGGAACTTTGATTTGATGGAATTTACGAACCAGACCTGGAAGAACAGCCAGATGGCGCACACGGCAGACTGGGACGAATTGTAGCGTTGCGGTGGAGCACCCGGGACCGTGGTATGCTCGCGCGCTTTGACAGCGGACCACAGCATGAGCATGTCGACTGCTGCGCCTATACAGATGGAGATGACGTTCATGATCATGGTTTGAATAAATTTTGCGCGCGGCATGATGCAGAACCCCAGTATCGAGACGATGGCGACCAGGTAGCCTAGGGTAGTGTATGTATCTGCGATCTCGGTGGATTGATACATAGCCAGTGCGATTGTAGGAGGAAGTCCAGCTCTGTTTGATGTTAGCTGTCCAATATGTTACTGGAATATTGACAAAGATACCCACTTCATCATCATGAGCGCAGTCCCGAGGTCAAGGCCCAACTTCTTCCATGCCTTCCCAATCATCGACTCTTTCTTCTCTTTCTTCTCGCCATCGGTCGTAACTCTACTGCCCTTGATCACTCCAGCTCTTTCATTACCGTTGGTCTGCTCTTTCTCCGTCCCCAGTACGGCAGCTTCGCTCTCTTCCTCTCCGCTGTTCCCATGGCTGCTCGACGCAGAGCGAGCCATTGGCGATCAGTGACTCAATCAAGAAAGAATGAAAAACGGTCAATCGTCAATCGATACACTCATACGTTGAACAAGAGAAAAACAGCGGATACGAGGGCTGAAGCTCTGCACAACATCCGACCATCCCGCCCCCAGCGCTGATTAAATTAGCGTGCCATCCACACTTGTCGTCATCGCGCTGTGAATGGTCAAGCTTTGGATCGCTCGGCTTAAATGGCTTAGTGCTACGCCAGCTAAGGTCCAAGCGTCGTGGTCATCTTAGAAAGCAACGCGTCGTATTTAAGTCAGCAAAACGCGAACTAGGCCTGGGTGACACAGATAACCTCGTAGAAACCTCGTATACTGGTACATTTGCGATATAGGGGTGCGATGCATTCACCGAATTCTCAAAGGGGGAGGCCTTTAACGAAGTTCCAATCGTATCTGGACTGAAGATTTTCCGTATGGAGTCAATGGTCGCGAAGCCGTAGTAACGCCCTCATCATGCATGTCGCTCGCCCAAAGTCCGACGAGAGGTGCAGCATGAATATTGAGCAAATCGTTTGATGTCGATTTGAGCCTTTCTGCCCACCTCATGGGCGATTTCTCCGAGATTGACTACATATCCAAACCCCTATATCACAATGCGCTCAAAGCTGTACTTCGGTACGCGCTGGCTAATCAGCATACCCATCTCTCTCGCACTCCTTGCCTTCTCCCTTCCACCCGTGCCCACCTTTGTCCGCTCTATTCCCAGATCTACCTTTCCACCAAGAGGTAGCATAGGCAGCTCGTCCTGCTTCAAATCAACTGCAAATGGCTTGCCCTGCTCCTGCAACCTAGCGTTACTCGGTTTTTGCGACTCTGGGAGCTTGGAAGCGTAGCGGAGAAGTTCCTGGACGAGAGAATGAATATAATTCGCCTCCCAAATGCCGTTTAGCACGTCTGAGGCGTCTTGAAACAGGTCCGCGATGAAGTTCTCAGTGGCATGAGGTGTGCCGGAACCGGAAATGTTACTAACAAAAGTGGTGGGGCCAATTGCATCGAGCGTGCAGCTAAGCAGAGCTGCGAGAATGGCAATAGCATTGTCATCCGTCCCCTCAGTTTGTGGGTAGGTTGGCAATCCTTCGGGCTCTTCGAAGTCATACTGTGTTGTCCACCCACCGTTCTGGAACTCGTGATGCAGCAGGCGCATGAATGATTCCAGGTCTTCTCGAGTGAGCATAGAGCGGAGGGTGGACGTGATAATGGGCGGCGGAAACGTATGGAGTCGAATGAGAGTCGAGCGTATTGTTTTGTTGCGGAGGTCGAGGCCAGAGTTAAGCATAGCCAGAGCATGGTCGATCTCCTCTGAAGCTGCTTTCAGTTCCGAGTCAATGTCTATGTCCATTGCCTCGGGGTCATTTTTGCCATCGGTGAGCAATCCTGCGACGCCTCCGTCATCAAGGCTGTGCATGAACAACTTGATGGCTTGGACCACTTCCCCAATGGGTAGGAACTGGCTGAGATTTAACAGTCCTGATAGAATGTGCCAATCGGGTTCATATGCCACAATAGCACGCACAATGTCCCCATCCTTGAGTCGTAAACTGGCCTCTGGAAACATTTCGGAACCCTCTAATATGGCGCGGCGTATTGATTCTTTCGTGACCTGACCCGCCTGGAACAGCCACCAGAAAACATTTGGCGGGAAGAACGCGATTTTGAGGAGACCTTCGGATTGATCTTCCGGTGATGGTGACGCAACCCAATGGAAAATCTTGTTCAGCGCATAGAGAGCATAAGCGCGATGATGAGGCTGAAGAGATTCAAATTGACCCTTTAGTGGCACCCATCGCTTTAGGGGCTCGGAAACCCCATTCGGCTGGGAGACGTCAGACGTCCCGTTTGGAAGCAAAGAGTGCGAAGTCAGCGGTGCCACATTGTTCTCAAGCTCGAAGCCGAGGAGCACTGCGAAGACTTCGTCGAACCGAGCACATTGGCCTTTACTTGCATACCCATCAAGCTCCTGCCTTCTCTCTAACAGCGTCTGCCGACCACTGCTAACTTTGCCATCCAGCAAGCTTGCGTTTGTAGGCTTGGAAGTGATGCCTTTCCCGAGCGAATCGATCAATCGAGTGGCCCCCTTTCTGCTTCGCTTTCGTGTCGCCGCACCTCGTAGTTCGAGACCAATGAGTTCGTTGCCATATATGCCCACGGCAAGATCGAGGTCGGTGTAATGAGTGATGAGCGCTGGTGTCATGGCAATGCTTTCACTTGTGTGTGCATCCGGTTGTTTTCGTTTCTTTGATTCGGGCGAGGTGGCACTCGGTGTCGGCGGGAGTAGAAGCTGGGCTTGGGTCGAGCAGTACTTGACGTCAAGTATCTGGCAATATCTATCTGACGCGGTGAATAGAACGTCTCGCGATATTGGCAGAAACGAATTTAACTGTGATGTTGAGATTTCCATTTCCGAGTAAAGCTTGGGCGCGGTTCCGACAACATTATATGAAGTTAGAGCATTGTCAGCCAATATGTAGAGGTTTCCGCTGCTAGTTTGGAGGTGGTAACGGTAACTGGCGATGTCTGGGGATGACGTAGAGTGACTTGACGGCAGGTCCCAAGCGCAGATGAATCTCAAGGGCGCGTTGCGACCCGTAGGAAGGTCGGGTGAGCGCGGCTCCACCTTGAATATCCCTAGCGAAATCCGACCATCTGGCCGCCGAGAGACGGTGCAGAGTACTTGGGTGAGGTCAAGGATATTCGAATCATCGGACAAGGATGGTTGAAGAATTGCCACGAGGTCAGCACGGTCCTTGAGCAGACCATGGATAACGGATCTAGCGGTGCTGAGAGTCGCATATTCCAATTGTGATACAGAATTTGCCTCACGACCGAGCGATTTGAGGTCTGCCTGCCACCGAATCTTGTTCAAATCAGCTGAAAGGCACTTGACGTCTCCGGTGTCGAGAACAAGGAGAATGTCGTGATTGCTATCCGGCTGCGATCCGCCAGTAGAGCAAGGTATTGTGTCAAGCAGTATGGTCTGTCGCGCCGCGGTCGGTATAGTATATGAAGTCTTTACGGTATCGAGAGCGCCATCCTTGGTAACTTCCTCTGCAAAGCATACTAAATGCGGTTTCGATGTCGATGTGGGCTGCGAGACGGAAGCATAGGTGTATCGCCGCGGGCGTCTGGTTCGCGTGCCTCTGTGGTAAATCGAATGCGGAGCCGAGAGGAACGACGTCTCTGGCGGGAGAGCGTAGGAAGTCGCGAGCTGTGGATTTTGGATCTTTGACCAAATTAGACTGGGCAAGAAAGAGCGCGCAACAATGGACCTACATTGTAGACGAAGAGACCTTCTCCGTCTATCGCAACAACTATCTCGGTGCGCTTTTTCTTCTTGATTCCACTAAGACTGCAAACACTAGAAGCTTGCGCCCGGCTGTTCGAACGAGGCAATGAGGCCAAGGTGAAAGGGTGCCCTATTTCCCTTTCAGACGACATGATTTTGCCAGACTGGTCCTCCAGGACTCGGTGTATGTCTGCGTGCGTCGTCGATGTGGGTGGATTGGGGAGCTGTTCCGGCAGGAAGGTTGGCGCAAAAAAGTTGAGGTCGCTTTTCATTGGCCGGTCTTCAAGGCGGTGAACGGAGGGTCGAACTCTTGGCACTAGTTTTGGCGCGCTCTGCACGTGACCGTCTGATTAGTGCTTCGCGTCGCGTCATTGACATCGCGTTTACCGACGCCATTCACTTGAATCTTACGAGCGCTGTACCTTCACGTGGCACTACCCCACAGGTCTACGAGTTTTCAGAAACACCCATTATTGCCTCCTTCGAGTCCCATTGCCGCCTCGAAAATGCCCCGATAGTCTCCGGCGATCTGTAAATGGCACTTGCAGCGGTGCAGACTGCGATGAATCTTGGAGAGGGGAAGGATGTACATCCATTCTTTTCCAGAGCCAATGGTACAATAAGCCGGCTTCAACACTTCGTATACTTACTTGGTTGCAGGGAATACTCCCGCCGGAGAGCGTCCTCAATGCATTGTCGGACCAACACTAGACACCCACCACGATGATCTCGAGAACGACCATCCAGAAGCCGACGCGCAACCCCAAGCAGGGCACAAAAGGCGAGGAAGAAAGGCAAAAGCTGTCAAGGACAGGGAGTTCGAATCTGTGCCGAAGAACCAACCTTCACTCGAGGCATTCGCGCGGAGATCGAAGGGCGTCCTTGTAGATGGACAAGATCAGTCTGGGTCATCATCATCATCATCATCATTGCTAGTAGAAGACTTAAACGAGGCTCGAAAGAAGCGAAGGAAGACCGAGTCTCCTCCTGCCCCGGCAGACCGAGTCTCGCGTACACAAGTGCTTGGCTGGCAGGAACAAATACACGTTGAGGCGGAGAAGGCTAGTGAGAGGTTTAAGGCAGCGTCGAGTGAAACCCCTCCCTTCCCAATGTTAATTCTTGAGGAAGACCAACACGATTTGCAATCTCGGCCTTCGACGCGCCCACCCACTCCCGCACCCGCTACTCAGGTCCAACCCACCATGGGTCCAAAATCGGCACAGTGCACCGCCAGCGCGTCCCAAATAACCACACCAAAGAGGAAGATCAAGCTGAACAGCAATGGAAAACTACTTTCAAGTCCACCGAAGGCAGATGAAGTTGTGGCCTCTCCGAAGAAGAAACGGCGGAGAACAACGAAAACCAAAACTCTGTCTACTGTTACGGTCATCAAATACGGAACCGATGCCAGATCTCGGAAAGCCATTGGATATAAGATCGAGGATATTCTCAGTGGCGCCACGTCCGAAGTCAATGCACGCACGCCTAAGAAAATGCAGCCAAAACCGGCCGGGCCTCCTAAGCCCACACACCCTTTCTTTCTAGGAAAGGCAGCTCAGAAAAAGGATGAAGTTGTGGATTTGGGTTCTACAGCTGAAGCACCCGCACCACTGTCACCTCGAGCTATGCGAAAGAGTGCCGTCACGCCAGGCAAGCTGCGGGCTGAGAGTCGCGACCTTCGCATGGACGTGTCACTGCCAAACTTTGGACCATCCAATAATTGGAATCGCATGCCGAAACAGGGCGGTCTTGTCGAGGCTGGTTGGCCTTCGAGAGACACAGTTCATGTTCGCAATCTCGACGGCGAACATAGATCGGATGGTGGTCAGGTTAGCGTGGCTGAACCCATGTTTGGTCTCCGAAAACTGAAAAACAACATCCTCACCGTTCCCGATGATCAGGACTTGATGAATCGATTGGCCCAGCAGCTGGCACCGTCTGATTATCGAAAACACCAGGTCTCAGAAGCCGACTTTGAGCCACCCAAATATGTACGACTGCCTGCACGCTTGCTGACAACTGGGGTCGAGATACAAGAACAAGTACGAACGCAAGTCGTCGAAACGCTACCTAGTCCTGGTTGCTCAGGCGCAGGAACTGCGTCCGTTCAGCCTATCACACAAAAGCTCTTTCTTGACATCGAAGACGCCCTGACGCCTTTCGATCTCAGCAAATGCGAAAGTCAGATCTGGTCACAGAAGTATGCACCGCAGAGTGCGGCCCACGTTCTTCAGCCTGGCAAAGAGGCTACCGTGCTTCGAGATTGGCTAAAAAATCTTACTGTCATGGCTGTAGGACGCAAATCGAAGGAATTGAAGGCTGCGAATGGGGCGGACGTCAAGAAGCCTCCTAAGAAGAAGAGAAAGAAAGCCGAGGATGACTTTATCGTTGACACTGACGAAGAAGAGGATGAAGTATTCATCGAGCTTCCTGACAGCGAGACTTTGGATGGCCGCCCCCGCCCAGCAGAAATGAGATCCATACGAAGGGCACAGTGGACAAGGAATAAGAACGTGGTGCTCGTTAGCGGACCACATGGCTGTGGAAAGAGCGCCACGGTCTATGCAGTCGCTAAAGAACTCGGCTTCGAGGTCTTCGAGATCAATTCTGGTACCCGGCGTTCCGGCAAAGACATCCTCGACAAAGTCGGCGATATGACCGAAAATCATCTTGTCAACCATAAGCGCACAGAGCCGATTGTCAAGCAAGACGTTGCACCATCTGGAGGTACCGACGATGAGCGCATGAGCGAAGCTTTACAGAAGGATCTCAAGAGCGGACGCCAAGGGACCATGTTGTCATTCGTCAAGTCGAGCCAGACCACGAAAGCAAAGCCCTCAGAAACGAAGACTAAAGCTCTTCCGAAAGCCCAAGTCGTCAAGAAGGCAACGGCATCTGCTCAAGACACACTCTCTTTGGGGCAGAGTCGACCTAAATCCCAGAAGCAGTCACTAATCCTTCTAGAGGAGGCCGACATCCTTTTTGAAGAGGACCAACAATTCTGGCCCCAGATATTTAAATTGGCGTCGCAGTCCAAGCGGCCGATAGTCATCACATGCAACAACGAAGCCTTAGTACCGACCTACGACTTGCCCCTAGCCGCCATACTCAGACTGAGCGCACCTCCCATCGACCGCGTCGCCGACTATCTCCTCGTGCTAGCTGGCAGGGAAGGCCACATACTGGAGCGTGATGCAGTCAGCACCCTCTATAGGTCCAAGGGTCACGACCTCCGGGCCAGCATTACTGAGCTCAACTTCTGGTGCCAAATGTCGGTCGGAGATAGGAAAGGGGGCTTAGAGTGGTTCTACCAACGATGGCCGCCTGGGAAGGACGTCGACGCCAGCGGTCGATTGCTTCGTGTCGCTAGCAAGGGGACCTATCGGACCGGCATGGGCATGCTGTCCCACAATGTGTTCACTTGCGGGGATAATCTCGCGTTCGACTCAGAGAAAGAGCTTCTTCAGGATTGTTGGTCGGATTGGTTCATCGACCCGGCAGATTGGCAGAACCGCGCCAAAACCACTGCAACGGTCGATGATCACACCCCCGAGCCTACATCCCAGCAGCTTGATGCGCTGAGGAAGCTAGACGCGATGTGTGATTCCATGAGCGCTGCGGACATCTACTGCCGCGTCGACATGCCCAGTTACGAACATGAACACGATCAACCCCCGGACCCAACACTGCCACCTATGCCGACCAAAGAGCGTCTCAACTACACACTCGGCGCACCGGTGATACAGACAGACCACATGACGGACTTCTCTCACTTCGACGCTGACATCTACACCGAAACCCATCTGCTGGTACAGCGCACACACGGCTCCTTATACACCACTGAGCAAGCCAAAATGCTACCAGAAACGGAGCATGACTACACCCACGCCATCCTAACCCGTCTCGAATCCTCCTCCCAACCCTCCTCCCTCACGCGGCCTGACTTCTCACTCGCCTTCGACATCCTCGCTACCCCGCCATGTACACTCGCGCCACTCAATACCTCCTTCAATCTCATCCCGTCAACATTCGACCGCACGTTCTGCATCGTCGTAGAAGACGTTGCGCCCTATGTACGCTCCATTGTGTCTCGCGAGCTGGCTCTTGAAGCACAAAGGCTAAGGCTAAGTAACCTGCTTAGCGAGGGCGGTACAGGGAGAAAGAGGATGCGGACTACGCGGGCGGCTAGAACGGCGTTAGAAGGTGGTGAGCGGAAGACGAAGAGGAGGGAGAGGTGGTTTGATGCGGAGTTGAACCGGGAACTGGTCATGCGGACGGCAGGAGAGGGATGGAGTGGAATGGGTAGCGGTGCGCAGAAAGATGGCGATGGGGAGGGCTCGGTGGGTACGGGTGGTAGTGTGATGGGCTCGCAGGATAGCGGGTGAGTGCTACATGGAAAGTTGCACAATGGAGCAAGGGTAGAGGAAAGGGCGGGTTGATGGAAGCACAGTATCATGCATGCACGAATGGAGGTGTATTATGAGCATTTCTGCATTGGGTATCATATCTGGAGCATCTAGGGGTTCGCACATATATATGCTTTGATCCATCCATCCTCACTGTCGCGTTTCGTGAACGCCATACGCCTTTCATGTACCTCCCAATGAAGCACTATTTGTGCTAATGGACTTGAATCATGTTCCATCTTCATAGATATTCATCATCCTCAGTAGCTACAGGCAATGGCACCGACGCGGGCACCACAACCCGCATCGTCTTCACCTCTCCCTCCAGATCCGCCGGTATCACAATCTCCTCCCCTCCCTCTGCATCACCCTCACCATCCTCCATCTCCTCATCCTGCCCCCACACCCTCTCTTTTTTCTCCGCCTCACCACCTTCTTCCAAAACAGCAAATACGTTACTCGCGGCATTTCCCCTCTTCCCCTTCTCGGTATTGATCTCCTCCCAGCCCTTCCTCCGCGCGCGAACCTTCTTCTCGCGCCCCACGCTCTTCGCAACTTTCAGCTCCAGTTTATCCATGTTGTCTTCTGCTCGTTCGATAGCTTTCATTTGGCGCTCTCGCTGCGCTCGCTTGAGCGTCTTTGACTTTGACTTCTTTGTGATGCCCGCATTCTGCGCCGCGAGGACGTGTGGTTTTATGGTGGCGGGGTTGGGCGGTGGGGATGCGGAGTCGCGGGTGGTGGGCTTTGGTTGGAGGGACTTGTCGAGGGCGTCGCTGGGAGAGACGGCGCGACGGGCAGCTCGGGAGTGGATTGTCGTCTCTGGTGCGTGTTAGTGAGAGGGTATATACAGAGGAGGTGGTGTGAGGGACGGACGGCGTTTTTTGAGTTTTGCTGTTTTCGCCATCGTGAAGAAGTAAGCGGTTTGGGATATTGCGACCGATCTGGAATTTCCACTGGTATTACTCCTCTTTCGTGTCGAGTATTCTGAAAGAAGCGGCTGGCTGTTTGCGACTTTGTTCAGTGTATCGTGCCCACCAAAATTCCAAAGCCAAAGTTCACGCCAAGAGTTCGGACCCGCTTTCCACTGCAGCGGTTCGGCTGGCCCTTGTCACCTTGGCACCGGGCTGCAGAGCACACGACGCTCGCCCATCGAACATTCACGCCTCCACTCCCGCCACCACCTCCCTCGCTCTCCATCCGTTTCTGCCTCTCCATGTCGCACACAAGCCACGCCCACCGCCGCTTGCCACAACCAACCACGTTTGTGTGCTGGCCCGCTGGCTGAGACAAGCCGCCTACCGATCCACCGCGAACTACTTTTACTTCTATACCAGAAGCTGTCCGAGCTGCTTCCACGAGCCCAGCAACCGAAGGCTTGAGCCATAGAGATGGGCGACTACTATTGGGATTACCACGACTACCCGTTTGAGAGCAAGCGGCCAGAAGGCTTCTTCTCACGAGCGAATACCACGGATATCTGGGCGATACTGCTGACGCTGCTTGTGGGTGCCATCGTGGTCTTCACGGGCCTGGATATTTTAGGGTACCCCGTGTTCCTGTGGCTGGACATGGCATATGACAAGATCGGCGCTTTGGTCCTCCACAGTCTGGGGAAGAGTCAGCAAGGGTCGTCTGCGGAGGATGCGCAAACGTCCGAGATGCAGGGCGGAGGAGGCATTTTGAGCAGCGTGTTTGGGCTGAACAGCGGCAACCTACTCAAGAAGGGTGTCCAGGGCGTCACTGGGGCGCTCGGCACAAGCTCTGGGAGCAGCAACATCCCGCCTGGGCTAGGAAACTGGGACAACTCCTGCTACCAGAACAGCATCATCCAAGGCCTCGCATCGCTGCCCTCCCTGCGCGATTACCTCTCTGCAAGGACCGCCGAATACCGCTCGCTAGACCACGAGACCACGAACGGTGCTCTCTTCGACTTGATCAAAAAACTCAACGACCCAGACAATCATGGCGCGCATTTCTGGATACGCGGCAAGCTTAAGAACATGAGCACATTTCAGCAGCAGGATGCGCAGGAATACTACTCGAAGGTGCTGGACGCATTGGACAGTGAGGTGCAAAACGCGGTTAACAGTAAGAGGCGGTCCATGACTTCATGGCTCGTTGCCGCGAAGGAGCTGAGTGGCTTACCTGTGGAATCTGCAGGCAGCGAATCGATTCCGATTACGGAAGAGGGTGGAGAGGAAGCGCCAGCGGCACCGACGCAGCTTAGGATCCTGCCGAACCCGCTCGACGGACTGCTTGCTCAGCGCGTTGGATGTACGAGTTGTGGATTCACGGAGGGCCTACAACTCATCCCCTTCAATTGCATGACTGTTTCTCTGGGTAATTGCTGGAGCTATGACATTCGCGATTGCCTGGACGAATATACAAACTTGGAATACATCGAAGGCGTGGAGTGCGCGAAATGCACCTTGCTTAAGCTGAAGAGCACCCTCACCGCGCTGGCCAAACCCGGTTCGCCATTCCAGCAGAAGCTCGATGCCGTTCAGGAGGCATTAGATGATGACGACTTCGACGACAAAACTTTGATCAAGAAGTTTGGCGTCTTGAAGAAGAACTGGGTGCAGAGCACGAAGTCGCGCCAAGCAGTCATCGCCCGAGCACCCAAAGCCCTGGTCCTGCATGTCAACCGCAGTATTTTCAACGAGATGACCGGCATGCAGTCGAAGAACAACGCTGGCGTATCGTATCCCCGAATCCTAGATCTTGGCAACTGGTGTCTAGGTCCCCGCCCCAGCGGGTCGCATTTACCAGATAGTGCAGCGGAAGAGTGGCCGCGGGATCCGAACAAATCCATGCTTGGAGACTCGAACGCTGAGCCTCTGACAACATCGCCCTTCCAGTATCGCCTTCGCGCCGCGGTGACACATTCCGGGACCCACGGTAACGGTCATTATGTCTGTTATCGGCCGCATCCGTTCAAAGCGGGTTCCGCAGCAAATCGCGCCGACGGTGAGCAATGGTGGCGCTTCAGCGACGAGTCGGTATACGCTGTCTCAGAGCAACAAGCACATCAGGGCAATGTCTTCATGCTGTTCTACGAGCGCATGGACGGTTCTACTGCGATGCCAGAGGCTCAAGAGCCCGCGCTGGTCGAGGAAGATATCCCCTTGCCTCCATCCAAGCTCACATCGTCTGGCGCAGGACTTGACCATAGGGCTATAGACATCCCTCTCCCTGATTCAGACTTTGACTCCAACTCCGACTCCGACTCCATGCCCGATCTCGAACCCGCATCCCGCGCACCCTCACCACCGATGCTCACCACTGAGCCACTAACACCAACATCGCAAACCTCTCCTCCACCGAGCACAAAAGAACCCGCGCCTGCCGTCGACGAACCCGCATACTCCACACCACCACCCGACACGCCCATGACCTCCTTCCACGAAGACACGGAAGCCTCCGAAGGCGACTCCGAAGGCGCACCTTCTACGCAATTGACTTCCGAGGATGAGGACAGCGAACCCTGGCCAGATCAGAAGATACCGCTGAGCTCGAGCCCGCAGTATATGCGCACGGCGGGTGCGTCGCATGCACAGAAGGAGGGGGATCGGAGTGTGCTGCCTTTGGTTTCCGCGCTGTAGTTCGTTCGCTGGACGATTTGTCGGCCGTAGGCGGTGTTTGCATTTGCATGGCGTTTGATTGGAGATTCGGATGAGCAAGGAATGCAGGGCATGGGATAATCTTTGGAGTTTGGAGCATGGCGTTGAAAGTCCTGTTGCCCCTGTGGGTCAGGAAGGCGTTCATTCAGAGCGTTCGTTACGGTCCTTTCGAAAGAGCTTGCGTTTCAGGCATTAGGCTTCGAGGCAGTTCGGATGTGATACATACGGTAATGCAAATCACCATCGATATTTGATGTTTAATTGTATCTCGATGTTGAAGTTTTCTGAAGCAGTATCTACCTCATGCCATGTCTTGTTATAAATGCTTTGCCTGCTCTGTCACCCTTCCTCGGTCTTCAGTCGTTGTTAGCAACGAAGTGGACGACCCCAAGAACCTCACCCTATGCCATTCCTACGCACTAGCTGCATCCCTTGCAAGGCCAACTGTCTCGCATTTGGAGCAATCGGATACAGCCCTTCTTTTCTTCAAGCATCAACTTAGTTACTTGGTTTGCGGACAAAACTGCTAGCCATGTCGTTGTGATTCAAAGATGCCGATAGTATACCAAATACCGTTGTACTTTCTCAGCGTCCCTCTGTACCTTCTCCTTCGCCGGCCAAAAAAAAAACAAAATTTTTATTTTAAGGCCCACGACAGCGCCACAGCACATACAAAAGAGAAAACAAGAAAAATGCAAAAAAAAATGTTTGAACGTGCCAGGGGTCGAACTGGTGCTGTTAGCAGTGGATCTTGAGTGGATGCGTTGGTCAAACTTACCCTGGAATCTCTTGATTACTGCGTGATCGTAGTCAAGCGCCTTGCCATTGGGCCACACGTCCTTGATTTATTAGAATATTTGCTCGTAAATAAGAATATAAAGTATACTAAATTCGTAAATGGGCAGGGACAATGTGGTGAGACTGCTGAAGCGGGCTCCCGTTTGCACGAATTTTGCAGGTATGGTTTAGTGGGGCACAAGCGGGTTGGTCGGGTAGGAATTGCGTCATCTGCAGGCTACTATGTGTGCCTGAGGCACAAACGCTCTCCAGCCATCTACATCCCAAAAGACAAAGAAGAAAACAGCGATAATGCAGTATCTCTGCAAGTCTATCGAATGCATTTCAGATTGAGTATACTATAGGTATCAGCGTCGCCCCAGTTCGTTTCCGACTGTCCCATATTCATCAGTCATTTATCCGAGGTTTTGCGACGCACCGATATTTCGAACGGAGCGACAAAATATGCACCTCAAGTACATACCCACATTGGATCACAGACTGGCTTTCCGCCTACAGCCAAAGAGACGGGTTGTCCTTCAGTAGTAGCTGATCGTTCTGGCACAGCGGAGTCAGGATTAATGTTTACTGTACTGCAGGTAGGATCTGAGCACATGATTTCACAGATGCAAAGTCCTTGCCCATCAGAAGTATATAGCTCGTCATAAGGGCTCCTATAATCGTGAAGAAATGACATGAGAGCTGATAGCTAAATATCCAATGCTTTTGATTCTACAGTCTTCCTAGACCTCAGCACCAATGGAAAGGGCGTGCTGTCGTAAGATATGTCGACGCCTTGAGGCTACCAGCACAAGAAGATATTTTTATCTGCTTATTACATCAAAAAAGTGAACAAGGCATTCAGGGAATGATATAATGTTTGGCAGGAGCATTACACTTATCACGACAAGCATCTGATGACTACTAGAGAATTTATATCACCACTAGAGACATTGTGAGACGCTATTCTAACTAAAAGCCATCAAGACACTCGTGACTCTGCGTCACCATCCTTTCCCAATATCATTCTTGATAGTAGACGTTGATGGACGGTGACACTTGGCCGATGTAAGTTTGGAGACCAATGAATTTGGGATGAGCATTGAGGGAGACATTCGAATCTTCAAATATACAGTGCAGTTCTGTCAGCGCTAGTAGAGACAGACCGATTATTGTCCATAGGTAAAGTTTCATGGTCAGTCTTCTAACAAGGTTGCTTCGGAACCAGCGCACTGCCAACTCGAAGGCTGCCTCACCCCAGGTGCGGGACAGCAACGGATGTCATGGGCTTCTAATCTAATATCGGAGCACCGGAAAGGTTGTATGTTTCAATCATATAGGATACCTGACGGATATGGATGCGTAGGATCGAGCGTAGTAAAGGAGGGCACAGACGCGTCGCAAGCAAGTCGCTCAGAATCTGGTCCTGCAGACTGTGTTGCAGGCATCCAATGCTGTACTTCCTTGCTGTACCATGGTTCTCGCTGTGCAAAATGGAAATCGGCTAATTTGATAGGCTGCGGCCGGAAAGGCGACCAAAGGATGAAACAACGTTCTCGTGATGCAGGCGTGGTGTTGACCGCGGGCGTTGCCCCTCGCAACCACATCCCAAAATAAACCCGGCGCGGTACCGATAGACCCCCAGGCCGCCCGCTACATCTGCCACGACCTCTTATCTTCAGCATTGCATCACCGCTTCCACGCTGCATCGCGCCCCCGGGCATATACACAAACACTTTTTAATTCGCGACAGCGCAGTTCCTTCATTTCCCTACAGCTACACCACGAAGCTGCATCTGCTCGAGCAACATCCGCATTCCTCGGTTGATCGCCCCCACCTGCACGCACATCATACGTGCATGAGCGATTGATACGCGTCTCGAGGCCGCTGGGAGGCTCTGCAGTCACCATGGACACGAGCTACCTGGCCCAGCAAGTCACCACCATCATCGGCCAGCTGCACGGCCTCTTCGACGAGATTGGAGTCCCTAGTCATGAGCGAGACTCGCGCGAAGCAGAGGTACATCAGCGTCAAACGTCGCGACGCATTTGGCAAAGCTAACTGTTATTGTAGCTATTCTCTGCGTTGTCCGAGACACTGCACACCCAGCTCCGCCAGGTGACAAACGAGAAACATGAGCTGACAGAGGAGGCGCAACGCCTAATCACCACCATCAGGCAGATGGAGGCCTCCCTCGAGGACAACAAACCCAATCCGAATTACGGGCCGAATGATGGAATGGAGGTCACCTACCCGTTGACGCGCTGCATGAAGGAGCTGAAGGAGAAGTACAACGCGGTCAGCAAGCTACATCGCGAGCGCTTTGAGCAAGTGAGAAGTGAGTAACCTTGGTTTGCACCCTCCCGCAAGTACTAACAACAATAGAACTCGCCGAAGCCCTTGAATCATACGCATCTCACCTCGAGTCTTCCTTCGTCCAGATCAAGCTCCCGCCGACCGGACCCAATGCTACCGTCTCGCCTTCCTTCGATATCTCCCCATCCTACGTTGCATCGCTTGATAATGAGTTCACTCGCGTCTATGAGGAATACAATCGTCGGTTGAGCATGGTTCAGCTGCTTGGTCAAGAGATGATTCAGTTGTGGGCGGAACTAGGCACACCCCAAGCTCAGACGGACACCACAATCGTCAAGTACTATCGCGATGCCCCGGAGCAGCTCGGTCTACACAAGGATGATATCGCACAACTGAAGGCGAAAAAGGAGCGGCTCGCAGAGGAGAAGCGCGGACGGGAGCGAAGGCTGGGCCAACTACGACAGACAATCGAAGACCTTTGGGAGCGCCTAGGGATTGAGCAGCATGAGAGGAAGCAATTCCTAGCTAGCAACCGAGGATGTGGCCTGCGGACCATCAACGAATTCGAGGATGAACTGGCTAGGCTCAACGAGCTGAAGCGCCAGAACCTCCATCTTTTCGTCGAGGAGGCTCGATGCAAATTGCAGGAGTTGTGGGACGCGTTGTACTTTTCCGAAGAGGAGATGCTTGACTTCACTCCAGCATTTTCAGGTACGTTGGACAAGCAGTAACACTGCTCTTCACTAACAACCCCCAGATGTATGTAGTGACGCCCTTCTTTCCGCACACGAAGCCGAAATCTCGCGCCTAGAAGCCCTCAAAGAGCAGCGATTGCCCGTATTGCAGAAAATCGACCGACACCGCGAGCTAGTAAAGGAACGTGACGATCTCCAGACATCAAGTCAGGATGCGTCTCGCCTCATGGCTCGTGGACAGAAGGGAGAGAGGCGCGACCCGGGAAAGCTTCTGCGCGAGGAGAAGATGCGAAAGCGAATCGCGAAGGAACTGCCTAAGGTGGAGGCTGAACTGAGGAAGACGCTCGAGAAGTATGAGGACGAGTACGGCCGGCCATTCCTCGTTCTCGGCGAGCGATATCTGGACGAGCTGTATGCCTCAGCATCGAAGGTCCCTCCACCGCGATCAAAGACACCTTCCGCAGCGCCCATGCCTATCAAGCAAGCGCCAAAGTCTGCTCCGGCAAGCCGCGCTGGAACTGTTCGCGGACCACCTCCACGCGCAAAGACGCCTGTGTCAACCCTTGGCGCTAGCATATCTCGTAACCCGCTTGGTAGCTCCATGTCGGTGGCATCCGGCGCGAAAAGCCCATCGAAGATTCCGTCTCGTGCTCCTCTAAAGAACATGCCACATGGCGGGAACTCACCTGAGCGACGACCTGCTCCACCTCAGCGGGAGGATTCAACGATCCGGAAAATGCCTCCCCCAATGGCTCCACCACCACGAATGAAGGATCTGTTCGTTCCACCGGAGCCGGCCGCAACACCTGTCAACTCATTTGCATTCAATCGAGGAGACCGCAGTGACAGCATCGTGCGTCACGTCCCACCGGAGGATCCCTACGACGATCGATCATATATGGCGCAGAGCATGCGCGGTGGATACCCGCCTCAGTATGCTCCACCAAGCAGGCAAATTTCACAAACTTCATCCACTGGCACGGGTGCGACCATGCAATCAGGATCGGAGAACTGGGAGACGTTCAGCGAGCAATCAGAAGATCCACCCGAGCGCGACGTCGACTTCTACAAGTACCGCCAGGCGGCAGCGCGCAACAAGCGCTTCACACCAGAAGGCGGCCATGCCGCGTCTCCACGTGGGGTGCATGGGAAAAAGATGCGAAGCGTGCGACCAGTGGACAGCGACCTAATGATGGAGGAAGGTGGCCATCTGGTGCGCGTGGCAGAAGGCAGCGAAGCAGGATGGACCGACGATGGAGACGCCTATTAGCACCAGGGCAACCATGACTCGTCGCCAATTTCGACAGAGAACTCTCCGCCTCCGCTTTCTCTTTCTAGACTACGCTGCTACGAACCTGCCACGGTTGATCTGCCACGTCTTGAATGATGTCCATGTCTTCCATATATTGGATACGACGGGACGTCTTCTGCCAGGGCCCTGAATGCCATTCACGCGCCCATGCAGGAATTTTCTCTTCTCCCTTCGTCTTGATTACTTCTCTTCACTGTAATTGATTTGCATTGGGCTGGAGATGGGCGGTCTGCATTTTTCCCTCGAAAAACTTCTTTTCTTCCTTTGGATGCGACTGGTCGGGAGAGTCGCCACGTACATTTGACATGTGGCAGGCCTTGGCGGCTGCATGGGAAATGTACCTTTCGTCACGTCCTAGCGCGCGAGTGGTGTTCGTCCTCTTGATCGTCCCGTCTAGGGAGCTGCAGCTGGTCTCTTCCCCACATATGGGAGTTGTTCTTCAAAGGTCGGGCTAAGCTGGGTTTGGGCTGGTGTTTTGGCGTCAAGCGTGGGAGGCATGCATGCCTGCTTTTTGTGTGCCGAGTTTATTTTTGCAAGAGACGGTATGCTTGGCCGGCTATCAGTGAGCATGTCGCCTATTTGCTTCGGGTAGGGCCCTATTGGTGGAGAGAGTGTGAGCCGGTGTAGACTACTACGACTGCCTTCACAGGCATGGCTGCGCTGTCGTATGCTGCATCTCTGCCCAAAGACGGAATACAAAAGTATATTATCAAAACGGCATCTTCGTAGCATTGTTGGAATCCGGCAAACCTGCCATTGTGTGCAGACACTCACTCGGAAAACAGGTTCAACGGTCGCGGGTTTCGCGCTTGAGCAGGATTCCATTCTGCTTATCAGTCCCGCGGCAGAGGATGGGGTTTCCCGAAGAGGGCAGGCGGACTGTGGGGTAGTAGTAGACGACGACGCAGGTTGAGATGAAGAAGATGGTGTGGTGGTGCTGCACGACAGGCGTGCATGCGTCGGCACACGATAAGCATCTGCCTCCTCACAGGCTGCGGCCCTTTGCTTGCTGTTGCCGGCCAACTGCAGCGCGGTGCGGTAATAACCACGGCCGCGGGAGCCGCAAGCTTATTGTCGAGGGCGCGGAGGGTCGACTTGTAATCATGACTGTCAGAGAGGAGCGGGAAAGCTGAGAGAAGAAGGTGAGCGGAATCCCCACTGCTGAGCAGCGAATCTGCGGCGAAGGGCATGTCCTCTGCGTGGGGCGCTCTCCCGTCCTTGGAGCGCATCCTCAGCCCTGCCGCTCACATGGCGGCCATGGCGGAGGCGGCGGAGGCCAATCAGGGGCGGCCGGAAGGGAGCCAGATCTCGCCGCTTCTGGGAGCATCCCGCGTGCGCTCCGAAGTGTCGCGCAGCCGCGCCGACATGGGTGTCTGAGGGCGCAGTCAGACGTGGACTCAAGAGGCCACGGAGGCAATAGAAGGCCGCTGCTCGACTCATTCGAGGGAAACAGCGGTGCGTGGACTCGACCGCTGCTCGGCGCAGCCAGCGTCACATTGCACCGTGGTCGTGTGTCGCTGGCCAGCCCACGCGACGCCCTCCCTTTATCAATCAGCCAGTGCCCTGCCCTGAGGTCATCTGTATCGCGTCCCTTATCCCCCTTATCCCTTATCGCCGCACTCCCTCGCCTCTCACCACTGCCTGGCTGCCTCTCTCACAACGCACCCTTCTCGCCCAGGACCTTCTCTCATTTCGTACCTGCGCATCCGTCTCCCAGTCTCCCAGATCACGGGGCCCATCGGCCAGCCGACACGATCCCTGCCGGCCTAATGTGTCCGCGAGTACCTTCCCATTCGCCATCTGTCCAATCCCGAGGCTGCAATAACGTAAAGCTTTCCGGCTCGCGACCAACCCAACGTCACCGTCAACGCGTGAGCAAGACCGCGGTTTAAACCAGCTCTAGTCACGGGCGAGTGCCTGTCAGGCCGCTGTCTTTCTCCACCATGATGGTGCCAAGGTCCTATCCCTTCCTCCATCAGTCGCCGCCCTCATCGCCTAAACGGTCCGAGAGGATGGGAGGAAGATCGGCCAGGACCGTGTCTGTCAATGCAATTAAATCGAGACCAAGAAAGAAAGAGGAGGATCCTGTACGTAAACCGGAACCTGCGCCTGTCGCACCTGCTCCCATACCTACACCCGTAACAAAACCCGCTCCGCCGATGCATTCAGAACCAGTCGTCATCCCGCCGCGCACACCCTCCAGGTCGGCAACCGCGACGTCGACGCAGACTGTGAGGGCTAGAGGACACAATGGTGGCAGGTCGATTCGCGCTCCAAGGAACCACAAGCCTGGTGGCATACCACCAGCCGTCGCTGCCTTGCTAGCCGTTACCGAGATTCCCAAGATGCCGCCCCGCCGGCGCACAGGTTCGTCAATGGACAGGAGGATATCTATGGACGAGTTGATTCACGAGTGGAAGCAGGAGGACCCGGAAATGCCTGCGTCGCTTGTTGGATCGCCGCTGGACTTGCTATTAGGACGTGTGGATGAGGACGAGGATGAATACGGCAGCCTGCAGAGCATGGAGCAAGAGAAGGAATCCATGGCATCGCATTTCATAACATCGCGGTCCATCTCCAGCGACTCCATATCAACAATACCACCCTCTTTAGACAATGATGCGCCTTCCTTTACTTCGAATTGGGACGGCTTGCGCACACCGGACTCGTATGGACGCCGAACGATACCCGACCGTCGCGAGAAAATCGTGTCCTCACCACCAAAGGAAGAATGCGTCCTCGACCACCCATTACTTCACTTCGATCCCGATGAGTGCGAAGAGATTGCCAATTTGGTCATTCCCGACATCCCCGACACACCGCAAGCATCCAGCGAAAGATTCAAGTCATTTAAGTCAAACCTCACCGCATCACTACAAGCGCTCAAATTCGCCGCCAAATCATTCTCGAACTTCACGGCACCCAGCGTACCGCCGGACGACCTCCTGACACGTTCATTGCTGTCACCCAAGTTCACTAGCGAGATGCGTCCCAAGCACATGCAGGGACTCCCATCGCCCGCCCTCCGTCGCTACCTAAACCCGCAACCAACACCCATTTCCCCCTCGGAACTGTCAATGCAACTGCACGACGCGCTCATGCTCGATGTAGACGACACCTCGACCGCGCCCATGATCCAAATGCAAACCTACGAACGCCGAGGCCGATCGTCCAGCCGCCGCAAGAGCAAAACGGCCGACCCGTTTTCGGAAGCTGGCCGAGCGTTATCGCCGCCTGCCGTTCGCCAGCGCGAGCCTAGAGAGAATAGCGACTTTCTTCGCGTCATCGTGCTCGAGATGAACATGCGGCGGGTCGGCAAGCTGGATGCGAAGGCCGTCGGCAAAGCGCGCATCTGGTTACCGCCAAGGAAATTGGGTTCGAGCAAGGCACCTTCCGTTCAGGGACAGTGCCGGGTGCCCGAGCGATGGATTGCCGTTCTAGCAGAAGAGTAAGTCGTCTCACGAACAGCGTTGGGCGCACATACAGAATCGAAAAGCGGTGGAGACGGACCGATTCGCATCTGGACAGTCACACAATGCATTCAGCCAACCGAATTGCCCCTACGTCAGAAAGCGCAACACCCTGGAGGCGATCACGAAGGCGACATCTCCACGGAGCCAGCCTCGTGTCGGTTTCAGACCCGGCGAATTAACGTGTGGGGACTGCGTCGCCGTTCTCCACGTCATGGCGGGCTCCGCCGACCCGCGACCGCTCTTCTGGAACGGAACATTTCGCACTGCTCCGGCCGTTCTACTTTACCCTATTACAGGAAGTCGTTTGCCTATATTGGACGACCGACACGCTACGCAGTTACAAGCAAAAGTCCCGCTTCGACCTTCCCACGCTCGAGGCGAAAACTCTTCATCCCGAAACGTCGCGAAACGTGGTGCCAACGCACACGCCCTGCAGTCCGCGAATTCCCGGGTTCCGAAAACAGAAAGCATTCCACACGACCTTCGGTCGTTCCTGCAGCGTCATCCTGGCGTTGCGTGTCTCTGAGTGGTCGGGCTGAGGGAATTACTCGGTGGCATGATGTGCTTTGACAGGCTCGGGCGGGCTTGCCGGCTGCAAGGCGCCGAGGCTGCAGAAAGTGGGGGATTGGCGAGGGTAGCGAGTGGGAAGTTTTGATCGAGTAAGACCTACTTTGGGTACCCTGGCGTGGTTTTGCCGGGATGTTTTGATGTTGGTCGGCAAAGCTTGAATGAAGAGGTGGAAAATTGAAGCATGTGGGCTTGGCGCAGGATCAATGTCTAGACCGGTCCGCGAACAGAAGTCCACGTATCGCGTCGCGTCAGGTTCGCGGCAAACAAGAGTAGGAGGAGTTTTGACGTTTTCGCGGAATGTCGGTCAAGAGCTGATACGATATTTTTTTTTCCCTTTGCTTTTCGTCTTGCATATTCCCCAAGTACCCTCGCCCGTCGAGAAGGATTTTCGCTTTTCATTTGTTACATTGCATAGACTTGCATTTTTCCCGCATCATACAGTCATACTTGCATATTGTCTCTTTTAGCGAACGCACACTACACGGCAAGAATTTTACAGGTCTTGGAGGAGGAAACAATGTGTATGAATACCCGGTTTCATGAGAACCAGAGCTACAGAAGATTAGAAAGGCAGATGCAAATCGCACTTCACATATTTTTATGTCCTTATTGCCATACCAATGCTCTGGTATCTCATCAAAGGCTGCACAATCCGAAGTGTACAGTGTGGGGACTACGGGTACTGTATACCTCTAGGGTCCCCAAAGCACAATGGAGTTGCCCGCCTTTGATCATCCGTCTCCGGTGGACAAGTATAATTTTGAGCAAAGTTCCACGAAAGAGTGTCAGAACAAGTCGACTGGCGCCTACTCAATCCATAGCAACCCAGCAATACTACCTTCAATCCCTCCTAAAGACGTCAAAGCCACCAAGCTACAATTTTCAAGTACTTCATGTTTCGACATCTGAAAGAACATGTCAATCGGGCGATTTAGCTCGTAACGCCCTGTCAGTCCAATCGAGAGTACCTATTAAGGCGAGTCAGAGCCAGGCTGTTTCGTCGGATGTAGAAAGTCGCAGTACTCCGTCATGTATCCAAGGTGAAGAATATGGTCAGCCAAGTAGAAATGAGTAAGAGTGTACAAGTGCCAAACAAAGCACACACACTTCGCCATCATGGCAGTGCCAAGCCCCATCCTACCATTCCTCCCACAGCTCTCGCTCCTTCCCCCGCTTAGGCTCAGAATCGTCTCGCAGCCCTCGCGAATACGCCCCCCAGAGCATCCCATCATACTCCTCCTTCACCGGCTTCTTTCTCTCAACTCTCCCCGGCCACGATGGGCCAGCAATCGTAGGTGGTGTCCACGGACCGAAGAATTCAGCTTCTTCCCTCGCATCCTGGTGTCGCTGTTGCCTGTCAGATTGCGCCTGTGTCGCCATGGAAGCGATAAGCTCATTCCGCGGGATGCCGAAGATTTGATCCATTGGGTCGTGCGCAGATGGCAGAATATGTTGCGGAGTGGTCTCGATAGCGGCGGAAGCGAGTTAGGCATTTGCTCAACTTCACGTGGTTGAGTACAGGGGGTGGTGGGTTGGGCGGCTGGAGTACTTTCGACTTCGTGCTGAAATGCACAGAAACTTACGGAATGGGCTGTGAGGCCCAGGGTGTCTGCGTCGATGGATTCGACGCTTTCGTGTACTTCGTCGGCTTCGTGGGGCATTGTTAGATCATCCTCGTATACAGCATCGCTGGAATTGAGTATTATGTGCAGTCTGTTCCGGGCCTGGTAGGGTCGACGCGAGTAGTCTTCTAAAGATGAGAAGCGGGTGTCTAGATCCTGGGAGAGAGGCAAATTTGGAGGAACATGGTATGCCTCACCACGGCAGGGCTTATATGTGGATTCAGTCTCTGTGCTTGTCGTCGCGATGGAAGATCCTGAACGCTCGATCGGCTTCACATGACTTGGATCTTTGGGGCATTCTTCGTAGTCTTTGCGCCACAGATCGTATCTCACGTTGCCTTGTTCATCCCAGTAGTCTGAGGAGTCGCGCATGAGCATGTGTAGACGCTCAGACATTGAGGCATTCGGAGCAGGTCTAGGAGTAGGTGGAGGTGGAGATGTCGGGATTGGTGGTTCCTGAGTGGATTCTAGCGGTGGTACCGAAGATATTGCCAGCTGGGAGAAATCGAGACATTGATGAAGCGGGCTTGGTTCGGACTCAGACGAGTCCACAGTGCCTGGCACAGAGAAGTCAAAGTCTTGTCGCCATTGACGTCCTCGACCTCGCTCTCCACCCCGGAGTGGAGGATTGCTGATTGTTGGCGAGTGCTGCGGCGAAGTCTCAGCCGAGACGCATCGTGAGGAGGATGGAGATACCTGCTTATTCTCATCTCTACTGGCATATTCGATCTCGGAAGGAGACTCCCAAAGCCTGACGCCGAAAGGCGAATCCACTTCTTCTGTCTCAGAATCAACTTTCTTCCTCAAAGGGTACCTTTGCCAAACTTCAGGTGGCAGAAGGTGCATCTTGCCCTCCGGGGATCCAGCCTTCTCTGATCCAGCCAGCCTTCACACCCCTCGCCTTTAGGATGTCGCCAATCCTTGAACTCTTCGTCTTCCTCTGCTTCGCCGGCGGTAGCATCATCGTTCGACGGCGGAGCCCCATCAGGGTAAGCAAAATCCCGCACGACCAACCCATCCATCGCTCCGTTATCCAAAACGACTGGGATACCAGGATTCGCCGTCGACTCATCAACGTCTTCTGTGCTGGTAAGGTCACTTGTCCCCTCATTCTTCTGGACTGGGACTAAAGAATCCACTCTCGACTCATTAACATCCTCCGTCCCAATAACATCACCCCTGTGCTCAGGTAGTTGCCATTGACCCAGCTCGTAATCAAAGTTCGCTGCCCGATCCAGCTCGTCGATGCCGTAATCCTTCATATCCTCATCGCACATCGGCAGTCGGAAGATGCGCCAATACGCATGGGACTCCATGGTCTGCGCTGGGTGTGGTTGCGTATGCGCTTCTGGAACCACGGCCCCGGTGTTACGGCGGTTGTAACCGAGTCGATGGCGATCTGCTAGAGGTGTGGGTGGAGGGGCCCGCGGGTGCATGGATACGCTGGAGTATGTGTGAGTGATGGGTCGATCACGACCGCCGCCGCGGAGGTTAGGTGTGCCATGGTTATCAGTATGAGTAGTTGATGGTAATGGGAGGGATCCGTCCGAGGCTGCTGCTGAATAAAGCTCTTCGAGGACCTCATCGATAGGGAAGAATGCGTCGCTTTCGGGACTGCTCGGTGGAGCGGTAAGAGTAGGGTCTGGGACGCTCATTCTTCTCATGTTCTGAAGCACTGCTTCGTACTGATCTGGTCCGAATTTGGAATCCCATTCTCCGAGCTTAGTCCGGGCACTTTCGTGCTCAATTTCGCCTCTCTCTTCGTCGACGATCTCGGGCATGCAGAGGAGAATCTGCTTGCCGCTAGACATGTCCGGCAGCGGTACGCGCAACTGCTCTCTCGTGCGCAAGATCTCGAGGATACGCTTGCGACCTTCGTCTTGGGTGTTTCCGCTTTGTTCGAGATTGACTTGGATGTCTGTGACGGTAGCGCCCCGTGGCCATTGGAAGAATCGTGGAGGAGAGGAAAGTAGCATGATGACGGAGACGCTGGGAAAGAAGTAGAATGACGTTGCGAGGGCTGGAGCTTGGGCTCCTTCTACTTCGGTCTCCTGGGAAGCCTTTGGCTCTGGGGCGGAGCGTCGATACGATGGCTCGCTGGCATGACCTCCGCCTCTCAGATCAAGTGGTGGGTATCCTGTTGGGTGAGGCTTGCCTTGAGGATCCTTATCCCCCTCGACCTCTCTTCTCTGCATGCTACCATTACGGACAGCTCCAAGTCCATCCAGCTTCCTCTTCAACAAATCGCAGAGGGCCTTCATCTCCCCTAGCTCCTGCATCTTCTCTTGGACATCCCTCCTTGCCTCCTGGAGCCGCTGATCCCTTTCCAGGACTTTGGAACTCAGTCGACTGATGATTCTGGCAGCACTTTGCAGACATTCTCTCTCCTCCTGCTGTTGTGATACCAGCTGTTCGATGCGATGCCTGAGATGTGCGTTCTGCAATTGTAGTATCTGAGCATATCTGAAGTATGTCTCTTCCATCGATATACTAGGCTGTAAAGGAGGGGGCGGTGGCGCTAGTGGTCGGTGGAAGTTGCACGTATTGGGTAGTATGCGAACATGTGGACTAAGGGAGCTCTCTGGTCGTTGCGGTTTGCGCGGTTCGGACGCCCCAAACTGGGATTGATCCCTTCCATTTCGGGCTTCTTTCTTTGCTTTCTGCTCTTTCTCGAGTTGTAGTAGACGGCGATAGGACTTGGGCGATATTGGTATTGGCCCTAGGGAGGAAGGCGCATTTCGACGCTGCTGCGCGACCTTCAGGTTTACCAGATCCTCACAAATTTGGCCAACGCTTATGTCTGTGTTGAACATTCCATCTTCACTTTGACTCCCTTCACTTGCAGGCTCACTAGCGCCACCTCGTAGCCTTGGCACATAATCCACCTTCTCTTTCCCCTTTCCCACGGATGACCTTTCCTCCTCTTCCTCAGAGTCTCCTAGGCCCGCGTCTTCGGCCAGGCCCTGCTTGTCTGTCGACTCAAACCTGACATCGCATCCACTGACGACATATGTATCGCCATTGCCCTCTTGTTCCCATGTGTCACCCACTTCTTTCTCCCACCCATCGGACCCGATTACTCCCCAGACCGCATTCTTGAGCTCGTACTCCATTTCATGCGTCCTCATGCGCATGATATTCCAATGACCCTTGTCGCATCTCTCAGGTACTGGAAGACCTTCATCTTGACGCTGATGCAGCAGGCGAAGAAGATCGGTCTGCGTGGCACCATGTGGAAAGTGGAATACTGCGGGAGTGTTGTGGAAGACCATGTTCGACGTCTGGTGATGGGAGCCGGGAATGTGTGTGGGAATAGCAAAGGGCGCCGGAAGGGGAATGTGTATGTACTGTTCTGGGCTCGTAGTGGAAGCCTCATTGTAGCTCGGGAACAGTTTTGGATGCTGCTGTGAGAGCTCCTGGATGGTAGAGTCGCGCTCCTGTTCTTCTGCTGCCCATTTGTCGTTCATCTTGCGGATGAGGCTGGCTTCTTCGTCGCTTTCATCTGTCAGGTTCCGGTTCGGAAGAGTCTCGGTATCAATTGGGTCATAGAGCGTGCTTCCGGCTTCGACAATGACGGAAGACAAGCGCCGTACTGTTGGTCGTGCTTCTGTGGACGCAAGAGACGAAGCCGAGCTCCTCCAGCTCTCAAGGTCATAATCTCCCTCGCTCGGATCCTCCGATATCCTGTCTAGGTGCTTCTTCTGGAGCTTGCCCACCGAAGCCCGTAGCTTCGGACTGGGAGTTGGAGAGCGCGACTGCCCGCCTTGGAGTGATTCGACTTGCTTTTTCAAGCCAAGTATCATTGCCCACATTGCCTTCATGCCTCTGTCACTAGCCAACCTGTCTTGTTGTCGCTTTGATTTGCGCTTCTGTCTGGTTGTGGTAGTAATGTGGTGCACGAGGTCCTCCTGCCTGTCTTCATCACTGTCGCCGAACTCCCATCCCTGCCCTCTTTCAGACTCAGGCACGGGATTGCCGATGAGCCACTCCATCTTGCCTCCTCGCCCACCCTCATTCTTCGAGCTCCCTTCTCCGCCATTTCTCTCCAACTCTTTCAATTTCGCCTTCAGTGCTTCACTCTCGCTCTCCTTGAACCCCAGTGCAATGTCCAACTCCTCATAGCCATCACCGTACTTCCTGATCGCTTCGATATACCTGAACCAACCCAGTACTCCAATCTGCTCAGCCACTTCGATATAGGTCAGAACCTCCTCTTTCGTGAACGTTCTAACATCGTTCTTCAAGAGTGAGAGGTCGGACACAACCCGATGAAGGCGCATGATATCTTCATCGTCGGGCAGCGTCATCGTCAACGCGCTGCTGTCGAGGAGAGACAGCAGAGCTGAGTAGGTTTTGGGCGGTGGATCCGCGAAGGGGAACGCCATTGTGTTGGAATCGATACCAAGAGCTTCGCTGATTTCGACGAGTTTCGGGGGCAGCCGTCTATCAGAGGTGTTCAGTGTAAAGGCTCGGAATGTCGAAAGTAGAGAAGTTTGGGATAGTTCTGTACACTCGCGGAAACTGCGACTCACGCTGCAAAATCCAGACAGTAGAAGCAAAAGCCTTCGAATACAGAAGGGTATACCTATATCGTCGTTGACCTTGCCAGCAAGTCCACTCAAACTTCCATGTCCAAAGGCTACCCTTCAATAACGCAGTGTGAATAATCCTATACTTGAACATTCAGCATCCGCAAATTGACTCGCGATGCGTGAATCGGATATCTGAAAAGAATTGTGAAGAGCAGACATAATTCTGGCAAGCGAAGAGAATAGCAATCGCCAACAAACGATGACAACATATACAGCACAGCCCGACGAACGGCGTGCCCGGTACAGCATATATGTTGCAAACGAACAGTTGAAGTGAAGCTGGGTGAGGAGCAGACAAGGCCACAGACAAGGCGCGCGGATGGACATTCAGTAATGTGGTTTTCCACATCCGGCGAACCACCCGGGGGGTTTGACTACAGGGCATAGGTAGTCCTGGTTGGACTCACAGGTTGTTGGATGCCGCACGAATCAACCGAGGTGTTCCATCGCATATGAAAACGTGCAGTACTAAAGCGCATTGCAAAAACGAGGACAAGGCAAGGAAACGGCACCGGGCCCAAGGAAGACTGACAATAGCATTGCTGCCACTAAAGAAACGCCCATCTATAACTGCCCCGCGAGCGACCCTGCTCACACTTCTATGACAAACCATACATCTTGCGTCCGGTGCTGATTGGGTATACCGTATTTCGATAACTTTTTGTGCCTCCATGGATGTGCGCCGACATCGTTCGTCAGAAAACACCGAAGGAAACATTAAGACCCACAAAGAAAATAATTAGAGAAGAAAAAATAGATGCCAGAAGTCAAGTACGTCGACGAGGTATGTGGCTGTGCCTCGCGTTGGTCGGGACGATGCCGCGTTGGCGAGCAGGCAGATTTGCTCACCACACGCCAACGCCCACATCAGACACCCACAGCTCAGTTCACAGCCGTCGCGCTCGACGTCTCACTCCTCACCCTGCCATCGCCACCGTCCTTGCTCTTCGCCTGCTCGGCCGCAGCGCGCTCCTTGGCGACCTCCCTCAGCGCCGCCTTCGCTTCATCAAGCCTCGAGCCCAAACCGGGACTGCGCTGCCCACGATTCGGACTACTCCTCCTACTACCCACACGACTCGCTGCTGCAGAAGTCGGCGCGCTCGGCGTGAGTCCCCTCACGCTATTCGCACGCGTACTAGGCACGCTGAGCCCATCGCGCGTGCTCCCCGGACCACTGCGATACTGCGTGCTGCGAGATTCCTGGCTGCGACGGCGTTCCTCAGGGCCGTGCTCGAAAGAGTTCGCACGCGAAGTTGCGCGAGAGTTGGCTTGGGAGCGCTGATACTCCGGGTCGTCGCCGCGCAGCATGTGTCGGAATTGCTTGGTGTGCGGGTCGATGCACCACAGCTTATAGGGGCCGGGGATGAACTCGCCCTCCGAGTCCCAGCACTGGACCCACGCGATGCCATCGTCGAGGCGGAAGAAGCCGACTTCGACAAGCTTGCCGCGGCCCTCGTCGATCTTGCCGTGTTTCTTGCGCATCTCGTAGTCGGGTGCTAGCAAGTACTTCTTCAGGACCTTGGAGTAGCGGACCGGAACTGGCGGTGTCATCTTGATAGTTTCCTGTGACTTCAGTTCCTGGACGGTTCCGATGGGGCCTCCTTCTTTGGGGTCCATTTCGATGATGGGGTCGACATCGTCTTTGTAGGTTGCGATGAGGTACCACCCGCGACCAGGAATATATTCGTAGACTCCGGGAACGGGGCTGTCCCAATGCTCAGTCCGCCGCGTCGGGCGCTCGGCCCGCGAGTTCTTGAACCATTTGTGCGGCGAGAAAAGCTTTTGCGAGGCGACGAAGAGATTTGGTGTCATTCCAGGCACTGACAACAG
Organism: Pseudomonodictys pantanalensis; assembly: GCA_019022785.1. Taxonomy (NCBI): domain Eukaryota; kingdom Fungi; phylum Ascomycota; class Dothideomycetes; order Pleosporales; family Parabambusicolaceae; genus Pseudomonodictys; species Pseudomonodictys pantanalensis. The sequence continues at coordinate 48,567 of JAFHBV010000243.1, forward strand.
TACCGTTTGGAAACCAGAAATTGGTTGTTGAGGTGTTGATGCAAAGGTTGTTGGCTGTGCTGTTGAAAAGTCGAACGTTAAAGTTGTCGAGGTGGCGATATAATGGACTAAGTCGCGCAGAAGAGCGGCGAAGCACGTGAAAAGGTGTCCTTCAAATTGTAGGAATCGCAACGTAACGTCCAAGCCACACCACTCAGATCTCGTATAGGGCGATCAACGTACTCCTCGTAGAACCCTTAAGACCGCGCGCGAACAACAAGTTCTCTCACAAAACGCGCTTAGGTTGGACAACAGCTCACACCACCCTTCGGACGAAGGCGACCGCGGGATTCCGCGACGTGCAAAAGCACGAAGATTAGCAGCAGGCACAGCAAGAAAATTTCCGTGTAGTCGATGTGGGAAGGGGAAAATTTCCCACAGGGGAGGCGAGGTCCCTTTAAAGCTGGCGGGAGCTAAATTAGTATGGGTCCCGGCGATGAGAATTTGTACCGGTTGCCAGGTGAGCCGTACTTGGAAATGTGAGGACAGCCGAATGTGAAATCCCTGGGTACTCGCTGCGATGGCGTACCGCTCCGTAGTAGCAGCTCGTCCGAGGTCAGAAACAGGGCAGTGTATGCGAGCTGTGTAACACCGATTTCGTGCGAACGAGTCGGTGAATCAGATGAATCAAATACAAAACTTCTGGGCCATTGTCCCGCGACCTCCTGCCTACGCTCGGAATTCGTCATCTTCTTACCTCTCATCAACTCATCAGCCCAGTCTGCGGCCCCCTTTCCAGGGTTTCCGCTCCGAAAACACCCACAGCCCTCAGGTGCTTCCCTCTCACAACATTACCCCTTTGCGACACGTACAGAAACTGCCTCGCGCACACTCCGGCCTCTGCTCTGATAAAGCCCCCAGGGCCCAATGAGATGCAGAGAATGACCCTCGTGGTATCGGGATAATTCGGTGTAATTGTGATGCGAGATAAAGAGCGGCTGATGTGCGACATGGCAGTTGGGTAATGGGAGAGCAGGTGCCAGCCCGGACCCAGAGGGTCTGGTTGGGATGCATTGGGTAAGGGAGGAGCGGTGTCTGTCGGTGCAGCAGTGTTGAGTTGGGTGGCTGAACACAGGGTGCCCTGAGATCTAGCGTGGTAAGCGGACGCTGATGACGCTTAAGCGAGGACGCGTACCTTGTCGACACTAACATTCTTGCGATATCTTGCTGTCTATCTGGTCCTACGAGGATCGTGATCGTGTGCTTGTGTGATGACACCAAGGTTTAAGCAATTGCGAGCTTGGCCACTCAAAGGCTTATCGCGACCACCATCAATGTGCTGCCTTCCAGTCTCATCCTGGGCCAGCAAGTACCCGATAGCAAATACCCGCAACATGCCATTGCATCATAGCGGTGTAGACACGTCCCGTCACTGACATGTGGAAGACGCGCCGCCCGGGCGGCAGGTGGAGCGGAAGGGGAACCGGCAATAAGCTCATTCATCCTTGCTAAGTAGCAATACGCCATGCATGACTCTGTAGGGGGCATATCTATCAAAACCGTGAGATGATGGTATTTGAGCAGGAAACTGGGAATCACTCCGCCATACTCCTTGCTTCAAAATCCTAGAGCTGTAGGTCGAAGAGGCTTTCCAATGCATTAAGAATCACTACAACAGGACATATCTAGAGGCTGACTATGCTCTGACACGCCCACTTAGACATGCGCCTCCGCTATGTCTACACTGATTCCAATGTGTACATAATCCAGCTTACACCCACCGCTTCCCAGCTCGGTAATCGGGCCGCCGGATAGGTCTCCATGGAGTGATGCCTGTACATATGTACTGCACCTCCAATCCAGTATCACGCCTTGGCGTAGTGTTCCCAATTCAGATTAAGTGCATAGACGACCAACATGTACCATCAGCTGTGTGCAAGTATGCCCGATATTCAGCCACAGCAAACTGCGCGGCCGACAGGCAAGCAACAAGATAAGCTATCCGCGGTTCGATGTTACAGGGAGTCGAGATCCATATAGCCTATTCATCTCGTGAGGTGCAGCTGCTGCGTTTGGCGAGATTTCGACACAGATTCCTAGATTGCTAGGTTACACATGTCGATCGCGAGATATCAGATTTAACTGACGTCCATCGATCCGACGTCACAGCAGATTGACCAGAGCACGCGAGCTCCTCACTCCTGTATGATTCGACTGCATTAGATCCGAAACTCAATGCTTCACCCCTCATGATCCGTTGCCCCGACCGAAAGTGTGCCATGAATTTTGTTTGGATACATGCTGCCCTCGTCCAAGATGAAGAGTCGACAGCCGGCGAAAAAGCCCACATCCATTGCCGTGCCCATGTCAGAGAGACGCCGTGTATGCCCCTTCACTCAACCACTCGTACCAGTCTACGACTCGGTCTTGACCCTAGCCTTGCCGTTCGTCACCTTCACGCCCAACTGTTTCGCTCGGGCGATGATGTCAATGCGCTTTCGTGCTGAGACGGAGTGGGAGATCCTAAGTAGGTATTAGCAGGCGTCCGGTGGATAGTATGTGCGCCGAGGATGCGTACTCTGCGGCGAAGGTCTGGTTGTGCATGAGGAGAAGGTCAACATCGCGGGCTGCGGGTTGTTAGCTAGATCGTGAGGAGACCGAGTAGATAGTTCGTACTATTGTTGACGAGGAAAGCCTTGTGGCCGGAGGGCATCAGGTGGCGGGTCTTCTTGTTCGAGCCGTATCCGATCTGTGTGGTATTCCGTCAGCACTCCGTTGCCAGACCATATCAGGCGCTCCTCTAGGCGGTCAAGCGGCGGAAGCCCCAATGAGCCTTCCTACTCAGGTGTCCGTACCTTGGGCATAGCGGCCTGGCCCTTGAACCGCCTTCGGACGCGGTTGTCAATACCCTTGGGCTTCCTCCATGACGGGTCCACGCCTGTCCAGTGTCAGCATCATTGTCCTTCCACCCAGTCCCCCATTGCCTCTCACATTTGAAGCGGTCGCTCTGGTGGCGGTTGAAGCGCTTGGGGTGCCTGTCGAGCGTCGTTAGTCGCGGCGTAATGGTGCAGGCAATTTCGATCGGGCGTACTTCTTGACGATAGCGACGTGCTTCTTCGCGGCAACCATCTGAAAATATAAGTCAGAACTGCAGTTAGCACAGCAGCACCAGGCGATACGTACTTTGTCGAGTTGTTGGTCGGCGGTTCGATTTGATGTTGAAGTTCTTCGCTATCGAAAATGTGTGCTGCGCCGATGGTGGGCAAGCCAAGCCGCTAGCATAAGCGAGACTTGCAGCGCCCCGGCCAATCAACATCACCCCTCTTTCTTCACCAGGATATCGATTGAACTACTGATTCCTGTACTGAAGTATGCAAAGCACACGGAAATGCCTTTAAGCACTCTCGTGGTTTGAAGTCGATGATATCTCGCAGACAGCACGTGCAAAAGTATGACGTATGCATTAAGAGACAGCTTAGACCGATTCATTACTCAATGCTAGGTTAAGCGGATCGAAGAGAATACCTCACTATTTCTGCAAAGAAATGCATCGTCAACATCGACGCTGGGTATGTGCATGCTGCCCATAAAATCGTAACCATGCTTGCATATACCGCCCCATGCTCATCGCCCAATTGACCTCAAATATCCCCTCCCATCAACCGTGTGAACGTGTCGGAAAGCTCGCGCAGCCGAAAGAAACGAAGTCCCACAATGTCTAATACTCCATCTCTTCACCCGTCTCCTCCTCACCGCCCCGCTTCTCCTTCTTGACCCACTCGACGAACTCGTCGATGACCGATGGCCATGACGACTCCTCATTCCAGAAGCTAATAGCCTCGTCGTCGAGCGTGAGCTGAGCGAACTTGAGCGTCTCGTTCCACATGTCGCGATTGACGGACTTCTTCCACTGCGAGCTGAGAAACTCGGACCACCACTCAAACCACGGAGAGCTGGAGGTGGACCACTTGACTGCGGACAACGGCGACGTGAAGAGGAGCTCCCAGAATACGAGGGCGGTCTCGAGAGGCACTGCTTTCTGATTGCCAGACTTGCCGAGCGTGAATGTATATTTGTAAACCTTGTTGAACGCGTCCTTGTCGTTCGAAAGAGTGCGTTTCTGGTTTTTGACGTAGGATTTCTGCTTGTCGATGGTGTCGCAGCTGCATCTTCATTGTTAACCGTGCACCTAAAGCCATGATTCAAGGACATACTTGAGTGATAACCACCCCTCCACGAAGCCCTCTCGGTTCATCTCGCCCATGGCTGGAGCCTGGATGATCTCTCCCACTACCAAAACATCAAGGCCCTCGAGATCAAGGCCAAGATCCTTGAAGTATCGCTCCGAACCCTCCGGACCCACAGCATCTGCTTCGTTGCGGGCATCTTCCCGGTAACCGTCAAAGATCTTGTTGAGTGTAGCTTTCGATCCAGATGGCGCGACCGAACTTCCGTTGTTGCTGCCGAAGTATCTGTGCAACATTGTTAATTATGGTGCAAATGCAAGAGGTTGAGTGAATAAGAAAAGACAAAACAGAAATACAGAAAGTCAGTACGCTGTAAAAGGAGAACCCGGAAGCTGGTGGCCCAGTGAACTCCAGTTATCACCAGCGGACTCCCTCAGATTGGGAGCGCTGCGTGCTCGAGGACCCCCAGCTGCTTGAGGGAAAAGCACGCGTGGAAGTGGATCTTCAATAGGCGCCGGATCATATGGTAGAGCCTCCAGAGCTTCGTAAAGCATGACAGCCGGACGACAACTCGGGTTCAAGTTGACTTCCACATTGGGCGAGGCTCCTTCGATCTCAGTCCGGCGTGCGTCAACCATAGTTCTGAAGACCTTCTGTTTCGAGGGAGCAAGAGCGTCGAACCACTTGCGTCTCAGCGTGGCCAGAGACTTATTACTAGCGGGGCTGTGCGGGTCGCCTCTGAAGATAGATTTAAAGCCGGATTTTTCTTCATCGGATAGCTGCGCGAGGAGGAAACCCAGTGCTGAATTGTTATCACCGGTGATTGGCTCTCTCCAGAGAGGATTGTTCTTGCTATTGCGCATCCAGTCGTGCCATGGGAAGTAGGTGAGGTGAGGTGAGAGGTAATTCCAAGTGAACGAAGGATCGGCAATCCCGTCATGCTTGGCTTTGGTATTAAATCCTCTTGACATACTGGTGTGGTTCGCCGAGAACCCCTTTTCGGAAGGCAAGAACGGAATCATGTAAAGCTGACCATTCTCATTGTACGCGCCATGTTCGATGGGGATGGTACGAAGCGTCGCATCCGCTCTATTGAAAGCTGTAGGCTGCTCGGGCTTCGCCGAACCACCGATTTGATGGGAGACAACACGCCGACCTGGAGGGAGTGGATGCCCGGGGAGTGAAACGGCCACAGGAGGTGGGTGACCCTGGGAAGGTATCTGGATAAACTGGCTTGTGGGCGGATTCACCAGGTTTGGAAACGAGGGGCTTCCATGGAGTACACGACTTAGGTGCTCAGATTGGTATCGTTGATGCTCCGACACCGCTCGTTGATGAGCCGCTGCCTGAGCCAGCAATTCCTCATGAAAGACATCGATGAAATTAGCTGGCTGAGATTGCTGAAACGAAGGTTGTCCTTGCATCTGAACAGAGCCTTGAGGTTTCTCATCCGAGAAGGAGGGAAAGGCGCCTGGAATATGGGGACGAGTGGTATTGGATCTCTTCGGGAGTCGAGGTTCGTTGGCATTCAATTTTTGGGGTGGAATTGTTGCATGATGAGCGGCTTGAGGGACAAGCACATAGGTGGGATTGTTCATGGTGTCAACTGGCGGAATCATGTTTTGTTGTTGAAGATAGGAGCCGGAATCGATCCTAGGTAGAGTGGAGACAGGGCCGCCGTGGAAGTTTGACTGATGCTGTTGAAGATGGCAACCCTTTGCAACATTATTGGAGAAGTTGTGTGGAGATTGCTGATGCTCGGTTGGCGTCTGTATAGTGGAAGTGGTGGATGGGTTGCTCTGTGAGCCACTGGAGCTGATTCTCTGCTTGCGATGGCGACCTTTGAGTTGCCTGGCCCTGTCTTCCGACGAGCCAAACATTGCGATGGTGGTGAAGTCGGCAGCAGAGGAGACCTGGAACTTGAATAGACAAGTGGAATGTAGGTGTGGTGTGGAGGTGAATGCCAGAAGAGAAGGTCATTATCAGTTTGTTGGGGTGACGGGCCACTGGCTTGTTGTAGAAGGAGCCATGCCGTGATTCCAATGTTCTAGGAAGCAGCATCGTGATGCCTCGGTCTGCACTTCCAGTCCTGGGAATCCAAAGCCGCTGCGAACCTCTCTTTAGGAGAAAGCCTAAGCAGGCGGTATCTCGCGATGCATGTCTTACCTCCTTTCGCTTCTCGTGGGGATTCCCACTAATTGCCGTATTCCCGCGGTATCTTGTAGGTGATCGGGAGTATTCCACGGTTGTATTGCAGGTATCCAATTGCATCGATGCTTCGATTCGAGGTCCCGCTGTCCATCATGGTGCCCCAAGCCCTCCTCTTCGTCCAGGATGTCCAGACATATCGAAATCGCGAACCTGTGCACACACACACACACACACACACACAC